>JAWQUT010000042.1:1274092-1286080 GCA_033807755.1 Ellobium chinense
CCCCCCCCCAAAAAAAAACCCCAACAAAATAGTTTACTGGCTTATTCTACCTTCTCTCCCAACTCCTTCCCCACCCCCACACCCCCCCCTCAAAAAAAAAATTGTCTGTTATATCTTTGTCATCAATTTGGCATTAACAAAAGTTTACATCTGAAACAGGTAATGGTGTAGTTCATAGATCCCTATATAAATTTCACTGCATAAAATAACTTCAGAAAAGGCTTGGGATACCACATAACATATTTTTATTTACAAATCATCCACACCATGAGTTCTAGCTCATGGTTTCATTTTTTAATTTTTTTTTTTTCATTTTTCTGTATGACCTCACAAATTAAACACAAATTCCATAACACCACTTTGTAACTCAGCCCATCAATACAAAAATGATCAAACTCCACTTCAGGTGTATATATCAGAGTTCACTCAGCATAAAAGTTGCCTCACCCAAAGTTGCTGTTAGCCTGAATGAAAAGAAACTCCTCATCCAAAAATGAGTTTTGGGGAAGTTTCAAGAACATGACAACTGTTATGCTGCCAAGAGAGCGGCATGTGTGGGACTTGTCCTTCCCCTTCTCCACTGGTGGTCAACTGTGTGAAAACATACGGTGAACCCAGACAACATGCAATTCAAAAGTACAACATACTGAACTTAACAGCCACCGTGAAAGAGTATTGTTTTTCCCCTAAATCGTACTGTAAATGGATAACACAAAACTTGCATAAGTTGCCAAATCTTGGCTAGTGTCTTGGATTTCATTTCGTGTTAACAAATGTAATGAAGTTACATTCTGGAGTTCCAAATCTTTAACATAAGTGGACATCTAATTCTTCATTGATACTTGTAGAATATTTTGAAATATTTTCTCTTAATCTACATTTTCAAAACTTGAGCATTACTGCTCTCTTCAATTAAAGATTAATTTCAGTAACAAAAGTTGGACCACCGATCATCTAATCACGACTTGAATATTATGTTCTCACACCTCTGACATTCGCTGAACATCTTTTTTAAATTGAAAAAGAACTTACTTCCACAAAGCCTTAAATTTCATTTAAAGTCAATAATGCCACTCACAATGCACCTCTCCAATCTTGGCTGAGTATCTTTAACCCCTTTGGTATATATGATGTACAGTACATTTACAATGAAGAGGTATCATTATCTTGTGATTTCTGATATGTATATACCTCCTACTTCCAATATAATAAACATAATAAACTTTTCCTATATCATACAGGTTAATGAGATCATGAAAAACATGACATAGCAACAGGATCAAGAATTCAGTAAGGGATAATTTGATATAAAACTGATTTTCTAAAATCTTTAAGAATTTTTGTCATGAAAATAGACAAAAAATTTTCACAAAACTCTAAAAAGTGGAGATAAGGCTACTTTTGTATTGATGGGCATAATTTGAGGTGAGGTGAGCTTGTGAGTAAAATGTGCTAGTACGGTTGGAGACTGCAGACCAGGGCATTACAAAAAAACATACAGGAACTTCCACCACACAGGGTAAGAGATCCTTGAAGTCATACTGTATAGTCTATCCTTTGTATTCTTCTGCTTGCTAGTACCTGTATGAAGATTTAAATTTTATTCATAGAAAATAAAATACAGCCATTCACTTCAGAGCTCATGGCCTAATCTGGGAATCATTTTGTTAGAGAATTCCAGGAGAAATTTAACGAGATTTCAACATTTTTCAAAGCGTACAACTAGGGTCATGGAGATAAATTTTCAGGACAGTGTTTCACTGGCAAGAAAACTTGCAAATTTTCAAAAACAACAATTTTCCTGGTGATCCCAAAAGTACATTACAAATTACAGGTTTCCAGGAGATGTCTGTCTCCAAGGCAAATTCCAAGAGAATACCAAAAATTCCAGAAGGTTGCATTAATTCTGTAAGATTGTTTAGTAATTTGTTCACTGAAAGCAATGAGATTTCCTCAAAATATGATCATGGAGTTTTTTTTTTTGCTTCAGAGCAGAGTGGACTATTTTCAGAAGAGGAAAGCAGTGGAGCAGTGTGACTGAACAATTATGGCCTTGATCTAAAGGTGGTGGGTTTGATAGCCTACTACAGTCATGATGTACGTGCCTTGAGGAATGCATTTCGTTCACATTTTCCTCAGTACATCTGTCTGTAAAATGCATTCCTGGCTACAGGCAGTGGAAGATATTGTCAGAATGTTAGTGATCAGCGCCTGTAATGGCTGCAGCACTCTAAGCTCTTCAGGAAGTTCAGAAAGTCCCAGAGTGATCTGGTCTGCTGGAGTAATAATCATGTCAAGTTGCATAAGCAGGCATGACCTGGATACGAGACTTTTAAAACACACTGTTATTATCATTATTATTATTAATAACAAATTTTAACAATAACAATGACAACAACATTAGCATCCAGCTCCAGTATTGCAATGGGATGATGATGTTCATGTTGATAAGTATCATCACTAGTTCAAAGTAAGGGTCAGTGATCTCAGCATTAAACTCCCAGATTGTAAACCACTTTGCCAGTTAGTCAAGTATGGTAAATGAGATGATGGGATAGACTACAATTATTCACCTTGCCCTGGACAAAAACTACAAACATAATAATACTTTGCTGCAAATGGTAGTCTAGATCTTCACACTGCCAAATAAGGATCCAACCCTAAAGAAGATCTACACGTAACAAAGCTGTTAATGAACTTTGACGATCCATTGCTTTCATTACTGTCTTAAAGAGCAATGATGACATGAATCACCACTTACATGAAACAAGACCTAATTGCAATGATATGACATCTGAGCTTATTATGACTTTTTTTACTAGGAGGATGACGGAAAAGCACACAGAACACTATAGTTTGTTTCACGGAAAAAAAAATCGGCATTTTTTCATAATAACTTTAGTATTTATCAGCCGATTTTAACGAAAATTTGCATGTCGCAGTTTAGCAAGTAGTCTTAATAGCGGTTCTTTTTCCAGGTTAATCTGTAGTTTCAACCATTTTTTTCTCTTTATCTCTGTTATGAATATTAACATGTGTGCATAGAGTTTACTGTTTTATATAGTAACCAGACTACTGTGTTTCATATTTAAGTGATATACGTCATATCTCGTTATGCTGTAAAACGTCTGTCATTTCAGTCATAAGGACTGGAGCTCAGCTACCCATTCTGTAGTGACTAAATGACCTACTTACAAATAATCGGACAAAACCCAATTTTTTAAAATTCTATTAAGACTACTCAGTGTCACCGCACATGCAAATTTTTTTTTAAATCCCTCAAGAAACAAATTTAATATTGCCAAAAAACGTATGTTTTTTTGGCGAAACGAACTATAGCTGATAATTAACACCTTGCTTGCCAATTATTTAGGACATTATTGTCTGAAATATTCAGCTGTTTTCACTTCAGACATACTAAATGGCATGTGATCTTTAAAAAAAATCAGCTACAGGGGCAGCTATTTGCAAACCAATGAGAGGAAATCACCCCCTATAGCACAGAAATTACAAATCACACCAACTGATAAAACTCAGCCAAAGAACAAGCTAGGTAAGAAAACCATTCAGGATAATATTTTCATAGTGGGTCAATCTACACTCTCAAAATTTGATGATCGTCAAGAACAGAAAGGGAGAAGGAATCCTCCTATTTCATGTTGGAAATTGGTAAGCAAAGTGTTAAAGTAGGCAGCCTGACAGACAATTATTTCATGGTCTGATGCAACAGACATGTAACCCACATCTCAAACAGTCGATTAAAGGACTCTTGCATCACACAAAAAGTTTGTTTCCCTTTTCTTTCTCACTACATTTTCTACTTCCAAGGATTTATTCCTTTTTATTTCATCATGTTCACCACATCTATCAGTCATCATACCTGTTGTAAACATTTTTGTAAAATCTGACCATAGGAGGGAACCTTCCCTCTATTTTGATACATGCAATTCATTTGCTCACTGATAATTATGTCCACATCCATTGCACTTCCAAGATTTTGGCACTTCTTGCAACTGAAGTCATTGATATTCATGTAATAACACAGCTCTCAAAATGATCTGGTAAGATTACATTCACTACTCATGCACTTCATCTATTCCAACCAACTTTGTGAATGTGGGTGAAACATGTTTCATACACTTTTCGACACTTCCAGTCTCTGCCATTTTAGAACAATACTAAAACTAAATCATGTGCAGCCCTGCTTTTTCAATAAATTAAAATTCATCAGTAAATATCTGTAACTTTTGAGTTTATGTGCATAAAATGAACCAAAGAAACTTTTCATATTCATGATACAAATATGAATGTAGCAATGTGGGGAATAAATAATACTGATGACATACAAAACCATAACGTATGACCTTGTGTGTTCCAGTGCAAAACTTTGGTAAATAATGCCGAAGAATGCAGAAATGGAAAAATGTTTACATGTCAGATTCCAGGAAAATGAAAGTTCAATGAAAAAAACATAAAAACAATACACTGCTGTTAGTGTATGAACTCTGTGCATGTTGATGTCACAGATAAAAATAAAAGGACAAAGCAGGTTACTTAAAGCTGGGTGTTTAAAAGAATATACACACAATAATAATGAAAGCACATATCCGTTTATAATGGTAAGTGGAATGATAACAGATGTTGCATAAGGCATAGGATTAACATAGGGATAACACAAAGATGTTTTTACTCCTTATTAAGTACAAGCCTAGCATAAGCATGTGTTTAAATACCAGCATTCTTTAAGTGGCATTAACAGAACCTTTAACTGCAGAATCCAGCAGAAATGGGTTTTGAATTAGGTACCTTCCTCAAGAGACTCAAAGACCAAAAGTTTAATTGCTGATGTTCTGTATCCACTAACCTACATTAGTATGGTGACCAATTGTTCTGAAACTGTCCCACTGGCTGTCTGAAATTACTGGTTAATGTTTACCCTGTGCAATGTTTTGTTATGACCATCTTTTATTGCTAAACTGTATAACAGGAACACAAAATTTGACAAGTCTTTGTTTCCACACGGCACTGCCTGAATCCTAACAAATACTGTCCTTCCTTGGAAAACATGAAATTATCACAGTTTAGCATATGTCACTAACAGTGTGCTGCTTGCAATGACAAACATGATGGACTATCATTATGTAAAAATAATACAGTGAACCTCAAATTCAACGAGCTCGGATCCAATGAGAAGTGAAAATCCTCGGTTTTTTTCCTTATTTGCAATAGTAAATGTACCTCTTATCTAACAAATACAAAATTCTAGCAACCTTGGCTCTAACACGGTCATTAACCTAAAGTTAGGCCGTCACACATCCTTTTCACCCACAATAAAACTGTCAGTCAGCAACAAGCAACTCCCAAAGATTTACGTAATAACTGCTAACAAGTCTATAAGACCGAGTCAACATAAAAGGTTACCGGTAATAGTTGTGTATGTGAAGGAGCGGATTAGGGGGACGGGGGAAGGGGGAAGGGGATGGAGGAAAGACATAGGACCATCTGGGCGATTTGCAGAAGGGAGCAGAAGCGTAATTAAAGCCTTTCATTTTTGAAGTCTCTGCAGTGCAAGGGCAAGGGGAAGGGGAAGGGAGGGGAATGAACGATGGAATAATATGCTTGGCTGATGATTGGCTATGCCTTTGTTTGGACTAATCATTGCGCTAGGCAAAATTTTAATAACAGATTCAGAGATGGTGATTGAAACCATTCGTTCCTCAACATTTACGCTGCTTTTTAGACACATCTAGATTTCCAAAATTAAAAGAAACAAAATTAATCGGTACATGTATCAGCTCGCGATGTTGTCACCCAGATGGTGTCTGGATTCAAGGGAAGCAACCAGCAATATTTTTTAAGTGCGAAGTTAAGTACCCTTTTAGCTAAACGTTCTTACTAGAGATAAGACCAGTTTTCACATGACTGAAGGTCAGTCCCGTCGACCTTGTTAGATCCAAGGTTCACTGTAATACATAATACAATCACACAGCGGAACCCATTTATAACAGGCAAGATTATAACAGGAAGCTTTTCGTATCAGGCATAATATCAATCCCTATCTTCCCTTCTTCTTTCTCATTGTTAAACTACCCTTCTTGTAACACCAGAGATGCTGGCAAACTATCCTGAAAATCTGCCAGACAGAATGGCAAACACGATAAGTAACACATATGTTGCACAACTTTATGTTTCATTCTTCCAACAAAAGCTAAAACTAGAAAGTGATGTTCATAATTTACTGCTGTTAGTTTTTGTTATCGTAAAGACAGTTTTAGTGTAAGTGGGCATAATATACGACATGAATGGTCGATTAAAAAAACCAATTGTAAATAATGTAAATGAAAGAAATATATTCACCACATTGTGCAGCTCTTACAGTCTATGCCATACTCACTTATCTTGAAAAACATGCAGTAAAGAGTGTCTGCACTGATTCTGAAAGATGAATTACAGATTAGGCCTATCATTCAGCTCATTCTCTCAGAGGCAATAAAATTTCTGGAAATCTGACATTTTCTGGGGTACAATTGACATTCCTGGTACTACAGTTGGATGACCAAACAACCTGGCTACTAGGCCATAACTCCTTAACCCTCACACAAGGTACTGCATGATAAGGTGGTTCGACGACTAATGAATGGGTCAAAATCGCCTTGCTCAGTGTATTCAGACATAACGTATATTAGTATTACATCAGCACCGACAGCATGTACCATCATTAACTCCTAATCTGCAAATAAATGAATCATAACAACACAATTCAGGTTTTTTTCTATTTCAAGTCTCAGTACCCCACTCAAAATCAATGAGGCACAGTGTTGAAACAGTAAAATTAAAACTCATGATCCCCTTGTTATTAGGGAGTTCCACTGTACAGTAGCATCACCTCATAATGAAGTGGCACACAGATGATTGTGAAAAACACTATTTACAGTCCAGCATATAGTATAGTACAGGATCTTGAATATAGGTTTAACAGAAATACTATACATAAAAATTTATAAAAATGTGTACAGTTTTCACAAACAGCTTCAGAAGCCATGCATGAAATACAAGTAACTTAAAGGGCAATATGAATCCTTTAATTTTTCTTCTAAACAATTTTATGGAGTAAAAATGTCAACATACATTTACTTTCCTGTAAGTAAAACTGTAATACATCAACAAAGCCCTTCTTGTAATAAAATATGCATTCATACAATAAAGCAGTTGTTACATAAAAATGTGCACATACATAGTCCATATTAAAAGCATATGAAAGGCTCTGGTTCATGAAAGACAACAAATGAAAAATAGCTCATGATCAAAGGCTAGCCTTGCTCCTTTCAGATGTTTAGCAGATGGGCTGACTTCTATACTATTTGCATTGTGCATAGCATTAGTGTAGTGCTGCTATCAGAGGGCTATTGACTTTTGTAGTCTAATATGCTGTCGGGTCCAGTCACCCACTAGTTGTGTGGCCGAAATTTATGGATAATAACCATTTCACGTGTTGACTTGTTTGCTGGCCAATCAACTTATAATCAGTTGCAAACTATGACCATCACCTCACATGGTTGGCACCGACACACGAGTTTATTCAATCGTCACTTACAGTGTAGTGGTGTGAAGGTAAGATTTGGTTCAACCATAGCTTTACAAGAGTTAAAATCATGGTGATCCTCTATCTTTCTGGGTAAATGCTTCCCTTAGTTGCTTTACATGACAGGCTGAAAAATATAAACCCACTCCCTATGCCACTAAAAACTTCCTTTGTACCATCTGCACAGCAGTCTGTATTCTGAACATATTGACATTCTGAATCCTCATCATCATCTTACCTTGTGCCAACTGGCATACGCTCTCACTGTTTCTTTCCAATGAATACACCATGAATACCATCCAAAAACACTTCAATATGTATTGTGATCTCCTTCAACCTTCCCTTTGCTTCTCTTCTTTTAACCTCGCTGTCAGTTTTTCATTTTAGTTTACACATTATTGCCTGATGAGGAAAGCTTCATTATTCAAAAATTTGCAATAACCAGTCGATATCCCTATGCTTTTAATATATTAGTGCAGCTCAAAGGACTTTTACACAGATGTAATTTGAATCATTTCAAGCATCCATAGAATCCTGCACCATCTGAATTTTCTTTTTACTCTTCTATTTTCTTTTACATCAGTCAACTTTTACTGTTGTGCAGTTCTCAGGACATTTATTAAACTATCAAAAAACATTTCAAAAGAACATTCAGTTACTCATTCATGACCCCAAGTACAGCAGGAAAAATGTACAGTGGAGATTACATAAACCGAGGTCTTATAAACCGAGTTTCCTGTAAACCGAGGTAACCGTGAAGTGAGGTTTTCTTTTCCTCTTTGTCTATAATATTAATTCTGAACTGATAAACGGAGTTCGCAAAGGACCAATTCTCATAAACCAAGGTCATTTCACCGCTCAGCGGTGATAAAAGTCTTCACAATGCTTCTATTTATTGTACACATTTTGCTCAGTGTATTCCCGCATGATGCTCAAAGCCGGACTGAGAAAACAGCGCTCTCTTCATTGTGCTAGGGGAGGATGATGATGGATGGGGGATGGGTACGAGGTAGTATCTGGAGAAACGAGAGGGCCGGCCCGTGTAGTGTATGCTTACAGCATGCCTGTCGGGCTTAGACTAATAAGTTATGCCATCAATGAGAGGGGCGAATTATCGATCGATGGCGTCAGTGCACAGGAGAGGGGTGAGGAGGTGGGGAGAGCAGAAAATTGAAAAATTTATAATTTAGGATGTTCACTATATAACGCTGTAATATGCACTTGCATTGTATATGTTCTGATATGTCCTCAATTATTGTTTGAAGCTGTGTCCTCTCTTGTATTGCTTTTATGTACATGATGTACATTAAGCTATTAAATAAACTTGTTAAACTTGTTAAGCTTGGGACAATAGGCATGTGTCGGCTTGTTACATACACACACACACTGACGCATCAGTCAGTGTTCTGGCCGCGCTTCGAGGCGGTCGCATCTCCACTCTTAGTGAGTTTGACCTTAGGCATTGCGTTGATCAGAGCTGTTGATTTCATTCGTCCGCCTTTATTTCTATAACAACGGAATACTTTGGCGACATTGATGTTACCTACTGGCCTCCCCTTACTTAACTCTTTCACTACCATGCAACGCACACTGCATTGCGGAAGTCCATAGCAACGGCCCATACACAGTGCGGCACAGTGCATTGTGCGATGTCAACTCAAATTCAGCAGCAACATCCAGTCCCTATTCTTATAATCCAATCCAGGTTTCTAAAGAATGAAAATAGAAATAGTCTACTTCCGAATCCACTCATATACACGGGGAGGTTTAGGCTCTTTCATTCTTCTACGACGCGGGACAGTTGAATTGTTGTGTTTTGGTTTGTTTATATGATTTGAGCAGCATGGCGTCTTACAGTGGCAAAGGAGAGAGAAGGATAACAGCTACTGAAGCGATTCGACTGATGCAAGAAGCCTGTGATTCAGATGAAAGTCTCAGTTTTAGTGACAGTGATAGTGATTATGGGGTGCGTGGCCGAAAAAATGACACTTCAGACAGTGACTGGAGTGAGAATGCCAGTGTCGTCAGTGACAGTTTCAGCGTTGATACAGCTGACATGCCATCCACCAGTCGTGGTCGTAAACGGTCGAGGCCAGCTGTTCAGACAACAAGAAAGCGTGGTAGAGTGCTACAGGCTCCAGGCCAACTAGACAACATATCACAGATCCAGACCTTGGTGACTGGCAGGAGACACATGACGATGAAAAGGCCAACAGCCTCAGATTTACCCATCCAGCCCCAGGTGTTACGGACAAGCTGAATGAAAACTCATCACCTTTGAATTATTACAGCTTTTTGATGACTGATGAAATATTACAGCAACTTGAGCAAGACATCAATGCCTTTGCACAAAGAAAAATTCAGATGAACAATCCTCCAAGAAGGTACTCCGTTTACTATCGGTGGACGCCGATAACTTGCTATGAGCTCCTAAAGTATCTGGCCATACTGACAAATATGGGTATGGACAAGCGGCCCTGTATTAAAGATTACTGGTCCACAGATCCACAAAAGGAAATACGCTGGTATTCCCTTACAATGAAGAGAAACAGGTTTGAGCAGATCCACCATACCATGCTTCATTGCTCGGGGAGTGAAGCAGAAGGGAAAGAGAAAATCGAGCCATTCATCAATTCACTTCTCTCTAAGTATCAAGAGCCATACTATCCTTTTGAGGAGCTCTCCATTGATGAGATGGTTGTTGGATGGAAGGGGAGGTAGCAGTATAAGCAATATAATGCTTCAAAGCCAAAAAAATATCATGTCAAGATGTTTGGCTTATGTGATAGTGCGTCTGGGTACGTCTTCAACCTGCTCACATACTTTGGAACTGATACGTCATACTGTCCAACTGCAGATCCAAACAGTGCCCACGCAGTCAAAGCATTCGACAAACTGGTGGAACCCCTGAAAAGTGGTGGGCACCACATTTTTGCTGATCGCTTCTATACAACGCATGAATTGATCAGGCATTTTAATGGAAAGCAGACCTATTACACAGGTACCGTGAATGTCAACAGACGAAACTTTCCACCCCAGCTGAAGAAGTCTCTCAAACACCTGGAGTCAAAATGGTATTTTCAGAGAAATGACAGATGTGACATTTTATGTGTCACCTGGAGAGATAAGAAGGCAAAGAAGCCATGCATCGTTGCCTCAACTAAGGCAAAGGTTGACACCATCACCATCAACAAAAGAGGGGGAGCAGTCACAAAGCCAAAAATGATGGAAGAATACAATCGAAGTATGAATGGTTGTGATCGGATGGATCAGAATCTATCATATTATGGTCCCTATGAGAGGAAAACTGTCAAATGGTGGAAGAGAATTTTCCACTGGATGCTGGAAGTCACACAATGCAATGCATACATTCTTCATTGTTTGACCCGTCCTGCCAGCTCCAAAAAGATCAGTCTCCAGAGTTTCAAAGACCAGCTTATCACTCAGCTTGTTGAAGCTGCTGCAGCCATTACACCACAGGAGGTAAGAGACTCTAATGGCAGCAAAGTTGGCCGACCAGTTCATGCTGACAATCCTATTGACTGATACTCGGGGGCAAATCATATTATCGACTACATTGCTGGTGATCGGCGCTGTGTTGTCTGCAGCACTCCTCAGCAGAATAAAAGGACCCATTTCATCTGCATTGGATGTGATAAGAGGCCTCATCTGCATCCTAAAGGATGTTTCAAGCTTTATCACACTCCACCCAGTAAGCAATAAGAGCCAGTGCTCTTTCCCTGTACAGTGTAAATAGACACAATTTTTTTCATCGAATTTTTGAATGTAACTTAAATGGTTTCATGGACATGTAAAGTGTACAGATATATGGATAGTATATTGTGTTTTGTATTTCTGATAAGCAAAATGGATAAACAAGTGTCCTATGGATATTTGGCCAGCCTGCTGTTTCAACTTTGGACACAGGAGTTGCTGGTGACTGCTATATGCATGGTTTTTTTCCGGCATGAAAACGTATTACCTAACACATTTTCTAACCATAGCTCTCCCAGATTTCACCTAGCATTGTATTTTATGTTGTGAAATTGTTCTTTATTCAATTTCTAACAATTTGATGTATAACATGTAGGGCTTCTTACATGTATAGGGGTGAGAAACTTGATTTTTCTAAGGTATGCGTGGTGCATAAAAAATGCAGAGGAAAAAATTTGGGCCAAAAGTGGAAAATAATTTGGTAGTGAAAGAGTTAAACCAAACACGCTTAAACCGAGGCCATCACCATTTCCCAAGCACTTCGATTTATGCGGTTTCCACTGTAAGTGATTCACTTTTTCACGGCTTTAAAATTTCTGCCCTTGGTACAGAACATACAAAATTCCTATTCTTCCTGCATCCACTATGTGAAATTTCAATTCATGACGTGGTACTTCATGATTTAAAAATCC
>JAWQUT010000042.1:1287014-1327067 GCA_033807755.1 Ellobium chinense
TGTTTGACCCGTCCTGCCAGCTCCAAAAAGATCAGTCTCCAGAGTTTCAAAGACCAGCTTATCACTCAGCTTGTTGAAGCTGCTGCAGCCATTACACCACAGGAGGTAAGAGACTCTGATGGCAGCAAAGTTGGCCGACCAGTTCATGCTGACAATCCTATTGACAGATACTCGGGGGCAAAGCATATTATCGACTACATTGCTGGTGATCCGTGCTGTGTTGTCTGCAGCACTCCTCAGCAGAATAAAAGGACCCATTTCATCTGCATTGGATGTGATAAGAGGCCTCATCTGCATCCTAAAGGATGTTTCAAGCTCTATCACACTCCACCCAGTCAGCAATAAGAGCCAGTGCTCTTTCCCTGTACAGTGTAAATAGACACAATTCTTTTCATCGAATTTTTGAATGTAACTGGATGGTTTCATGGACATGTAAAGTGTACAGATATATGGATAGTATATTGTGTTTTGTATTTCTGATAAGCAAAATGGATAAACAAGTGTTCTACGGATATTTGGCCAGTCTGCTGTTTCAACTTTGGAAACAGGAGTTGTTGGTGAGTGCTATTTGCATGGTTTTTTTCCGGCATGAAAACGTATTACATAACACATTTTCTAACCATAGCTCTCCCAGATTTCACCTAGCATTGTATTTTATGTTGTGAAATTGTTCTTTATTCAATTTCTAACAATTTGATGTATAACATGTAGGGCTTCTTACATGTATAAGGGTGAGAAACTTGATTTTTCTAAGGTATGCGTGTTGCATAAAAAATGCAGAGGAAAAAATTTGGGCCAAAAATGGAAAATAATTTGGTAGTGAAAGAGTTAAACCAAACACGCTTAAACCGAGGCCATCACCATTTCCCAAGCACTTCGATTTATGCGGTTTCCACTGTAAGTGATTCACTTTTTCACGGCTTTAAAATTTCTGCCCTTGGTACAGAACATACAAAATTCCTATTCTTCCTGCATCCACTATGTGAAATTTCAATTCATGACGTGGTACTTCATGATTTAAAAATCCCAGTGGGGAAAAATACATAGTACACAAAAAAAAAAAAAACTGGCACTATAAAAATGACAAATTCTCAACTCAGTGAAACAACAAAGTTGAAATTAAAAAAACATGAATAGAGTTCCCTAGATTGACATCTGGGTTGTCCTTCCACCAAACCAAAATTGCTAATTTTTATGAAGTACAGTAGACAAAGCTTAAAACAAAAATGGGTAAACCAAAACAACTGCTGATACGAACGGACACAAGCCGCCCCATTTATTTTCCTCTTTTCAGGTTTTTCTGTCTAAACTGAAATTCTGTTTAGACTGCACAGAAGCCTATGGTCCAGCGGATTTTGTTTTAACCCTTGTCCACTGTATGTCCTTAACTAAGATCCACATGAAATACTTTGCTAGTGACTATTTGTTCCTCTCAATTAAAGATATAGTGACAGAATTGTCTCTTAGGTAGGCTTAGTTGCTGGTTGTGTGCTGGACTCCATCTAATGACCAGATGATGGGAATGTCTCGTGTGTTAATAAACACAAAATATTTTGGATGAGGAATGAAAGGCAGAGCAAGTAATGTCATCACAGCATAGTGAAACAGTCACACTATCCATAACATCAAGCATCAACGCTGATGCTATGCAGAAACTGTCAAAGGCACTTATCTAGTGTCCTTAGCCAACTGCAAGACATGTCTGGACAGACTATCTGAAACAGATTGTCAACATTATGAATTCTGCACTTTCTTACACCCTCATTTACACACTGGCATCTGTGGAATTTCAGAGATGTCAAGATCTCTCTCTGACTTTATCATCAAATGTAAATGCACTTCCACCAATGAAACGCACCAGACTGAATGTGGAAGTGGTCATAAGGGAAGTTTCTTAGGATAGGTCTGATTTTGCTCATCCTCATCAAGAGCGTCTGGAATATCAGATACTTCTTCTGGGTGCCTTGTGCTTGCAGGCTGCACACATTCTGGAAAGCCCATGGAAGCATTTGGCTCATCCTTAACATCACCCATGTTCTCCTGCTTTGAAACTGAGCTGTCTGACGCTGACGTGTTTGGCTGACTCACACGAGATGCTCCTCCTCCTGAAAACAACACAAATCTTAAATAAACCACAGTAACACTTCTAAATAAAAAGAGAACATCGTCTAGACTTGACTAACATTATGACCACTGTTTTTTCACAATATGGCAAGGGAATTTAATGACTGCTCTGTCAGTGTAAAATGATATATGTGAGTTTTTTACCTTGCAAAATATGAATCACATAAACTCTGCTGATATTATCATCTAACCATCAGTTCACTGACAGCATTAATTCTTGTGAGCCTACTCTTTGTGTATTACATCATACATGGAAAACGGGCATTCCTTGCCAAACACAGGTGGCAATTAAACTGGTGATTTCTTCCCAGTTGCATAATGCTTTTGTAAGACATGGAAGTTCAACATCATATCTTCCACTTTGCAGCATTTAAATCTATGATCTAAGCAATGATCTCTCTAGACCATGCAATCATGCAATTTGCCTGTTGAATTTAAAAGGGATTCGTCCCTTATATTTCAAAGGCCCCCTTATTATAATTCACAGCATCAAGTCCCTTTCCCCTTTTCTTCCTCCACTCCAAAGTTGCATTATTTTGAATGAATCTAGATTAAGAGAAACATGTAGATCCACTGGCACTGTGACTGAATTATGAACACACAGCAAGAGAAACAAGATAAAGAATGAGAAGGTGAGAGAGTGAGAGTGAATGCGAAGGAATAATAGAAAGAGGGAGAAAGAGAAAGGAAGAGGAATGACAACTGTTTCATTACAACACCTCAAAACAGTTCCTCTGTAAGTTTAAATTACACAGATTTTACCACCCATGGATGTAGAAACTAGAACGAATGAGAAAAAAGGAAAAAAAACTCTACAAACCCCTTCAAAATGTATAATAATGTGGGAATGTCAGTCACCATAAATTCATATGACCTGCAGAAAAACGATGTCGAAGTGATGTAAATGGAAACCTCACTTTATTTTGTTCAGTCAACTCAAAATACTGTAGTGGTGGTTATATCCAGGAACTAGACATTATTTTGAGATTCACCAGCACATATTTATATTATCTCAATCTAATCTAAACTGATTTGCAAATTACTGTCCTGAGCTTTAACCATCTGAAAGTTTGATAAAATAACTGCACTGTTTAGTGAAGTTTCATCTAATCAGCGTCCTGGTTTGCAAACTAAACCTACCATCAGCAGATGGAATACTTTGATCCTGAGGGACCTTGGTATGAAGCTGCTTCCCACGCCTGAAGAAAGAAAAGACAAATCATGTGTGAAATCAAAATGCCATTACTACTTACACAGATTTTTTTGCAAATGGTCAAAGAGTTTTTTAGAAATTAGTTTGCTCACATTATACTTTAGCACATCGATAAGCTCATGTATAATCTCACTCTTCCTCACAGTGGTTTGTAGTGCATAGATGATAATTAAGTGCTCTCTCTCTTTATTTCTTTCTCTCTCTTTCCCGCTCTCTCTGTCTGTAAGTGTGTGTGTGTCTGTGCATTCATGCATGCGTGTGAGTGAGAAAAAGAAGAGAGAGGAAGAGTGTTTTTCAAACATGTCTAAAATGATGTATACCGATAATTCCATATATAGTACAGTGTGTCCCAAGATGCAAAGAATGTGTTTAAAAAATAACTGAACTGAGAGAATGTGATAAGCTTATTTCATCCAGTACAAGACTCGCTCATCCTTTGAAAGCTTCACAAATTTTCAGCCAGTAGAAATCTAGTTCTGTTATACATTGGTAAGAAATTTCACAGAAAATTACTTCTGGCATTTAGCAATTTCAGGTCTCTGCCTCAATGATAACACAAGTACAGTTCACCTAATCCTCCTAACATCAAAGGCTCACTTTCATCACAAAAGTTTTGTTATGTTGTAGCTATCTGCTTCTTCTCGATCCCACATGGATCAACAAATTCACTGACAACACAGTTGTGGGACTAAAGTACTAGCAAAATAGCCGCTGGACTGTAAAGCATGTAAAAGAATTATCTGGAGTGTGCAATTAATACCTGTTTGTAGTGACTGCTGTAGCAGCAGTCGGCTGAGCCTCTATGTCACTCACATCACTGCCTGAATCATCATCACTGGACTTTTTATCCTCATCACCAACCACATTAGATGAGGCTGTTCTGTTTAAAAACTGTGATCTGTCCCCAATTAGAACATTGGTTGCTCTTTCCACTCTAATTTCCTTCTTGTGATGATGGTGATGCACATGCTGCACCACGTTGCCAGTTCCACTGGCAGTGGTGGATGTCATAGGCCCTGCAGAGACTGTTGGGGCCTTCTCTTCAGCCTTACCCATCGAATCAAACTGACCTTTCACTGATGTCTCATCCACACTAGGAAATGGGACATGAGATGGTTGGTTCTGCCGCAGAGATGAATCTAACTGGCTGGTTTCACCTTGCTGTCTTGGTGTACTGGTTGCTGTAAAGTGCTGTCTAGCTGCCGGAGAAACTTGTGGTGGGAAGGCCAGATAGCCTGGTGAAGGATGCTGAGGCGGTAATGATGACGGCCACTGGTTGACAAAAGAATAAGGACCACTATTCACTGCACCTACAGACAAACTATGGGGTAAACGAGGCCCATATGAACTAGACGCATTAGCCTCTGTAGAGGTCATAGGACTCTCCATATGTGAAGCAGGCTGCGACCCTTGTGAGGAAGGTGGCATGAAAGAGCTGGGATATGATGGTGGTGGAAAATAATTTGCATATGCATATGGCGGTATGTAGTAAGGCACTGCTGGTGGTGGATAATACGGCATGGACTGGTGCAGGTTTGGATCGGACATATGGAAGCCAGATTGATAGAATGGTTGGTGGGTAAAGAGGGGCTCCAACTGTCCAGACTGTGTTATTTGATACGGTCTTCCCAAGTGGTAAACTACAGGATGAGATGGAATATGTGTTCCTCCACCTTGACTTTGTGCAAATGATGTCCCAATCTGTGCAGAGGCTATCGCCCCTGGGTGCATGCTCTGCACTGTGCCAGAAGGCACAGATGAGGTTATGCCCAGTTGGTCAGAAGAAACAGGCACAGTCTGTGCCATATTGGTGATCTCTCCAGAGGTGTTCGGACCTGCTGGTTGGGATGGTAGGTCTACATTTGCAGGTCCATCTACAACCACAGAAGAAAATGGTATCGATGCCATAGGCTGATTCACCATGACATTATGCTGGCTACTTTGAACAGAAGTCACACTAACATGATGCTGGCTACTCCCTGGTAACGTGACATTAATATTATGCAGGCTCCTTTGATCAGAAACTGTACTTTGTTGCACTTGATGCCTGTGTCTGAGACCACGATCGATATCTGATGATGCTGGCTGTCCATCAGAAGTGTGTGATGCTTGGAGTCTAATAGCTAGAGAATTGTTAGGAGATATTTCTGACTGTTCAGACATGCCCATTTCATTCACTCTTCTCTGCAAATCAGCTTGACATTCATCTGGTGAAGCCTTATCATCACATGGAACAGGAAATGAATCATACCTCAGTGACGAGCTATGAATATCTGATGAGATCCCATCATCTGGAATTGTTACCGAGGACTTGGGAGGAGTCTGTGTCTCTTCTTGAATATGAGACGTGCAAAGTATTGGGGAGCTAGCATTTGTTACTTGGGATGCATAGCATGTTATTGATGGATAGCTAGCACTTTTCATATGCTGGAAGTTTTTCATAATGTCACTCTGATTTTTATTGAACCATGTCTGTCGTTCTTCATCCAATTCACGTTCGCGTTGCAACAGCAAACCAGTTTTGGATTCTAGTAACTTTTTCACACCCTCTACATAGAATTGGTCTTCATCCCCACTCCAGTAGTTAATGGGCCGTAAGCTATTAAGCATCATTGGAAGTTTATATCTCTTGCTTTTCTTTGAGCAAGTGTGAATAGGAACAACACACCATTTCTTGTCCTTATCATGAATAGCTTCAGTCAGACATGCCTGACCTTGCAAAAGAGTCCATGGTGCATCACAAAACTCTCTTGTCACGTACAGAAAAACATATAAGGCTTTGGAGAATGCCAAATCTAAGTTATCCATGGATCCATATCTTATATCCTCCAGCAGTTTCACCCTGGGGCGTCTCGCTTCCTCGTGAATATAAAAAAGAATGTCTTTCTCTAAGTGCATTTTGAAGTTTAAGGCATCCTTCCTATCATTCTCTGCATTGATAATAAGTATGTCCACATTGGGTTCCTGAAGGTGTGGAGGCATATGACCAAGGAAGTTTAGGTATTCTTTGCCATCATTCTCATTAAGAACAATAGGTCTTGCTGACTGAGCATATGCCAATGAGCTTTGTGGCTGTACATTTGAAGTTCCAGAGCTAAATGGCTTTGAACTTGATAATCCGATGTTTTCAGGATTGGAACTTCTTGACGACAGTTGAGAAACTGACGAATGAGCATATAACTCAGAAATCCCTGGAATAAAGAGATGATTATCATCATATTAAACCTGATCTATCCATAAGCATTCCGATTCTGTAGTAATGGGAAATTGAAATCTTTCATCCCTTTTTTTTTCTTCAAAAGACTGATTAGACCAGCAACATACCTTTCAATTTAAAGTATAACAAAAATGTGAAAGGCTGTAAGACAATCACTTTATGCAGTCCTTTGGGGTTCCTTAACATTCGAGACCTAGCCAAATGATCTTGCCTCTACAAAACACTCATTATGTTGTAAATTCTTGCAGGCTTGGTAATACTCAAACACAATCTGGATAATCACAATTTCTGCTAAATTACAAAATTTAGCGTTAACAAAGTTACGTTTTCCTGCATAAAGATCCCTGGGTAATAGCAACTCCCTTTTTGTCATAGTTGCAACTTTTTCTGTCCTCGCGAGGGGTTGCAATTAAGCAGAGATGACTGAATTTGCTAACCTACATACATCCATTTGGGAATATCAGGGAACCAGCAAGCCCTGATGTACTCCCGACATGTCATCAAGTGTCAGACTGCCATTTCTGACCATACCAATGAAAACTGACCTGGTCCACACAGAATGCTAAGAAGTTTTAGATCTAATGCCCCACAGATTAATAACTACAGATTTTAATGATCTGTACAGAATGCTTTTTGTCTGATAGTGATGTCACATTGCCCAGTCTTTTCATCAGGCAAAATCTGATTCAGTCAAACAGAAGACTAAATTTCACACAGCATTTTAGCCACTGTTGCCATGTCTGGGATTTCATTTTTGTAAGTGTAACTGTAACATCCTAGTGAGAAACAGTAGCTCCTTTTCAATTTGCTACTTATACTCTACAATTGCTTTGAAAACTCATCACTGGAAAATCCAGGCTAGAATAATGACAGCAATGGATCTTTTCAAAGGACCAGCTTTTACACACCCTGATCTCATACCAGTGAACTCTGTGAAATATGTTAGAAAAAATCTGAACATAACTGAAAATAAAACAAATAGAAGTTAGATAATGGCAGCTGACAGTGACAGCAAATAATATTCCAGATGACATATGTTAATTCTTAATGACAGAAACTACTAGAATTTGCACTGCATTATTATTTCAAGAATACCTACTTTCTGAGTCAATAACTGCATCTGTCTGTATGTCACTGAGACACTGCTTTGAAGCCATACTGATACAGTATCCTGGAAGAATCATCAAGAACACATTTACATAAACATGTTAAAATCAGACACTCTTAAAGTTAACATAACCCTGTTAAATTTTGACTTTCAAGTGGTTCCTCATTCACTACAATCTGATAATTTTTCAATTTAAATCAATGATTCAGTGTGAGCGTAAACCATTTTCAGGAGGAATTCCAAGATTCACACCTGCTGTTCCTGTTTTGATTGACATTAGGGACTCGCCTCAGCTGATGCTCCAGTTTTGATGGGCCTTAGGGCAAGGCTTAAGGGTAGGGTTAGGGTTAAGGGGTAGGGTTTGGGTTGTACTAGTAGGCATGAGTTCTTTTTCAGAATTCCTTCCTCATTTTCATGTGAGGACAATTTCATAGTTTGCTTCAATTAATTTTGAATCAATGTTCTCATTTAAGTGATTTTTGTATGAGAGGGAAGGGATCCTCACACTGCAATCCAGGGTTGGGAACATTAAAAAAAAATGGGAACAGAACTGTGTTCCGTTCCTCGTTCAGCCGAGACGATCAAATTCTGATCTGTTCATCCCGTTCACGTCTGAAGAACTTAGTTCTATCTCCGTTCCATTTACAGTTCCGTCAAAAATTGCATGTGTTACCAAAGACAGCTGATTTCACGAAGGGTAACGAGCACTTCCAACATTTAATGAATGTAACTTAATGCGTGAGTGTTTTGCATAGAGAATTTCAGTTTCAAGGATGCAAGATATTGCCGCGTATGAAACCGTTATTTAGTGATGAAGAACATGATCCTTTCATCCTTTCCTTAAAAAAAAAAATGCAGATGCACAAGCCCAGGAGCAGAAATCAATTTTAACAGCCATCTGTGCATGATAACTGTGTGCAAGTGCAGTGTGCATCATAAAAACAGAAAATCTGGAGCTCCTTTTCCCCCCTCAGAATTTACTGCCAATAGATCTGACTGATGTCTAAGCTGTTGTCTTTAGTAAAATAGTACCCGCAAAAGAGAGAGAGAGAGAGAGAAAATGAGAGAGACAGAGAGAGAAAGAAAGAGAGAGAAAGAAAGAGAGAGAAAGAGAGAGAGAGAGAGAGAAAGAAAGGGAGAGAAAGAGAGAGAGAGTCCGGCAGAATAGAAAAGATAGAAAAAAAAGAGATAAGGGAGAGAGAGAGAAAAAAGTGAGAGAGGCTACATTCTTTGTTCCTAATTAAATATGGAAATTTTAATTTTTTAAACACGATTCATGTCACAGGTTTAGTCAATAACTCTAACTTTGAATCAAAGTAAAGGAAAGGAATACTGAGAGGGAGAGAGGGGGAGAGAGAGAGAGAGAGAGAGAGTGAGAAAGAGAGAGAGAGAGAGACAGACAGACAGACAGACAGACAGACACAGACGGACAGACAGACAGACAGACAGACAGACAGGCAGGCAGGCAGACAGACAGACAGACAGACAGACAGACAGACAGACAGACAGACAGAAAGACAGAGAGAGACAGTGAGAAACAGCGAGATACTGAGAGAGGCAGGGAGAGAGTAGATCTTATGATTTCAGTTTGTTACTCCTTTTTAAAAATGCATCCTACTCTTTTTAATGTGTAGTTGGTGTTATACCATTACTCACTATGTTACTGACATTACTGCATACGGTAAAACGTACCCGTCTCATCCATCTATACACAATACAATCATGCCATGAATACAACAGGTAGTTTCACAATTTGGTACGATCAACTCATGAATTCCACCTGACTGGCATTAATGATTTGATTAGCCAGATTCGATGTGTGCAAATCTTGAATCCCACAATCTATCAAAAGTATAATCATAATCGGTGAAAAATATTTAACACATTACATACCATGTCTAAACTAATACAACAAAATTATGTGGTTAAATTCGTTATGTTAAAGCAAATCGCCAAATAAATCAGTTTTTTGTTTTTCCTGTAAACTTTGTCTTGTGTGGAATTCACGATTTCATCAGCCGGCCGACGATATCCCACTCCTAGTTCTCTAGTTCCTCTGCCCTTTTTAGTTTTACCTGCCCCTCTATGTTATCCAATGAACCTTTATTTTGCATCTGATAATCATTTATGGCTTTTAAGTTGGTGTTCAGCAGGCAGTCACACTCACGATATAGACCTTTCTATGGGCATTAGTGACAGACTTTCATGGACGGTCAAGCCTCATGATGCAGTAATGGATACCAGGTGTCATCACATCTTTATCAATAAGGGACATGCTTCACTTGCGATTAAAAGCAATAAGCCTGCCTTTGTTGTGTAATGTGGATGGCAGCAGCTGCGTGTCGATGGCTTTATTTACCTGACACCATTAAAGGGTAGGAGTGACAAAACACAAAAAACACAAAAACCCTGGTCACTAATGTGTGAACTGAATATGAACGGACTTGAAAATGAAGACACGTTCTGATCCATTCATGAAAAATCATGAACTCCGTTAACAATCGCATTCACAATGAAACAAGGGAACTCTGTTCACTCCGTTCACAAAACCAGAACTTAGTTCCAGAATTTATTTTATATGAACGGAGTTCCGTCCAACCTTGCTGCAATCATACTGAGGCTTTAATCTCCATTTATTTTAGGAGAGCAATCTGGCATTTAAGGGACATCGATCTACTTTTTTTAGACTTACTTGTAATTATATATATAGACTAGATCTATTATATATATATGGCTTCCCATTTGGCAAGATTTCCGCATGCAACAACCTGTTAGGGTTAGGGGTAGGGGTAGGGGTAGGGTTAGGGGTAAGGGTAGGGTTAGGGTTAGGGGTAGGGGTAGGGGTAGGGTTAGGGGTAAATAATCCAAATGAAATTCATCGTGCCCCATCAAAATAATCCCTCGTTAGTATGTTCTTATTTCGGGGGTTGTTGCCTGCGGAAATCTTTCCTCTCATTTATTTTATATGGGCAAAAAAGGTCATGAGGTTGAGGACATCCCACAAATGATGCTACTGGAGATACAGACAAGATTGCAGAGCAAGTGATGGACAACATTCTTTTCAGGTATTGCTGATCAATATCCTATAAACACACAAAATGTCATTCGAACCAAATCATAAAGATTAAAACTTAAAATCAAGCACAGATCTGGCAGACATTTGGATCATTTGCCTCTAATGAACAATGGTTAGAGGTGATACTGATAGCTCTGATGAGCTGAATAACTGTTTATCACGAGAATTAAGACTGGTTGAAAAATGAAGATGAGATTGTGGCTATCTCTAAGGACAGCACCGCAATGGTGATGATACTGTTCATTTAGTCTTAGACAAGTCACGGAATCCATGCTGTTGTTAGAGAAGGCGGAGATTGCTTCACCTTTTGTCACAGATGGAACGTAAGTCTTTGGGTGAGCTGTTAGTCTTTCATCTTCGGGAATCTCCTGACTCTATGACGAAGAAAGTTTCGTCCCTCTTGGAATGCATCAACTTTCATACTAGAAATGGATTGAAAAGCAGAGTCTAAGGTATGCCTTCGAGAATATGAAGTTGACAAACAACTCCCCATAAAACACTAGACACTCTAAATCTTACACACATGCGTCACACACGCTCTAACAGTTCTTTCAAGGAATTTCCACTATAATTGTTGGTGGGCAGCCATTGTGATTTACCCCGGAAGTGGATCAATGTTAAGTAGTGGAATAATGTAGTCGCATTTTAAGCAAAACCACGATTAAAAAACCAGGCTCCTCGGCAAGGCGGGTCCTTACGAATGGGACGCAGCTGATTATCTGTTTGAAATCTTTGATACTTTCATATGATGATCATCAAACTTACATCCGATAGATAAGATGAAGCTGGTACAATCCGATCTTTTCATCACAGTATCACATCTAGGATTCTTCAGATTTATATTTATTATCAAAGCCCAATATTCCTTGCGTCTCTCGAGGGATGTTTTTTTCAGGCGGATATTTCTGGAGGGGGCCGGGGGGGGTGATGTAGGAGGGGGAATAAGTGTTTCTGTACTACAAGCATTGAACTACGACGTGTGAATCAAGTGACTGAAATTTCCTAACAACACATAGGCCCCTATTTGGCATAATAATTTCTATGACAACACGACCTCCGGACTCGTTATTTTTGTCAACCCATATTCATTTTTGTTTGAATGTTGACTGGCAGTGATACATAAATAACCCGCATCGTTTCTGCAAGGCTACGTTTGTTAAGTCTTCTTTGACGTAAAATTGAGAATGAACTGACGTCATTTTGAGCATGAAGGGGCCGTCCCTCGGAGGACAGAGGATTCCGCTCATTGGCTGCATCGCCCATATCAAACTCAAACGACGGCATAAACATAAACGAAGAAGACCTAACAAACGTAGCCCAGGTGTTCGTGTGTCCTTCCCCCATGGGAATGGAAAGCTTTATTGCCCTGCCCTACCTTAACTTCTCCTTCCTGTGTATTTGAAGGGTTCCTTGTCAAAGCACATCATATCCGTCCTGTCATGAGACTTCACCTTGCAAATGTAGTAAGAGAACAGATATCGATTTACTTCTTATTCTTTTCACTTTGGTATGTCATGGGTGCAAAAATCTGGCGCTACTAAGAGCGAAATATTGGCCCTTAGAAATAGATCTGGATAATAAACCTCGCGATCATCACAAGACAAAGCCGTAAAGGGCACTCTCTGCAGATTACATTTAGGGACTTCCGGCAAGCCTATTGATGTCGTCAGAAAATAAGCACGAGAGAGGAATAAAATTTGGTCTGCTATTCTTTGCCATATGTATGAAACACAAACACTCAAAACCGGTGTTGGTGGACACGCGATTTACCACCAAGTTCTCTATTTGTTTCAGTGTTTCTCAATCTTCCTATATACAGATATACAGACCCAGCCAGGTAAAATATAGTTTGTACATGAATAGGAAACTCTCTTACGCAGAGAGCAAGTCAGCAGAGGTTCTTCAGAAAAAAAGATATTCCCATCTAATAAGTGTTTCGGTCCTTTGACTGCCTGACACTCTAACGGGACTGAGTCACATGGGTCATGCCTCCCAAGTGTCCCTCTGTTTTTTGCTTTGGAAGGGATTTGAACCCACAACCTCCAGGATTCCTTGCTTCATATCCTCTTTACCACCGTGAAGCCATAATGAAAGTTGTATTTTTATCACTTTTAAACTGACTGAGCATCATTCCACTGTTCGCTGCGTTTGGTCCCTTATTCCTGCTGAGCTCTTTTCTGCTCTCTGTCAGATCTTTCAGAATAATGTAAATGCCATGGTATCTCTGTGGATACTACAGGCATTTGGCACAAGAGACAAACAAACATGCATACTTGTATGTAGGCGGACCATGATCTCTGAGACAAGTTTTCAATATTGCGACATTTTTGCATCTGGACAGTCTAGTTAGTAACGAAGAATCGGTTTCATGACACCAGCAAATAATCAGCAGCGGGTTCCTAGGTGACATAACTGCATCTATATGGGCTTGTGAAAGATTTTAGCACAAACTGTGGGTTTATATTATTGTTATTATGCTACCGACCTCTCCACCGCTATTCATCATCATCTGATATTGATTAGAATGAAGGCAAATAAGACATTAACTTTGATCTTGCAGCGCTGCAGCAAATCACAAGCTTATGCTAGTGACCTACTGTCATGTAGGCCTGCAGTTATCATAGACATTTCTCATTTTTGTTTAACTTCAAAACGATGTTTTCACCTGATGTGAATGCGTGAAAAAGTTGATGACAGGCGAAACTTTACAAGAAAATAACATCTACCGTAGTAATAAATCATGGTTAGGATGGAATACACCAAAATTGGCCAAAGTCCAAATTTAACAGATAAAGCAAGAAAGGAGTCCCATTTCCATAAATTTTCGTTAGGCATTTCTTCATGAGTAAGATCTACTGATGAATGCAGCAAAACATATAATAAGAGTTCACTCTGTTGGGATCTTCAGGTTTTGACATAACATGTGAGACATAATTGGCAGTCCACAGGCGTAAAAACCCAAATGTCAATCAGGATGACGTTTATCGGGGTACTGCATCCAATCATCAAAATAAGGAGAAGTGAAAGCAAAGCAACAGACAAGATTTACGCATCAGTATGCTTGTACCACTTTAATATGAATAATGATTGCTTGACATAGAACACTTTTGAGACCATTTTCTACTATCTCTTGAATGTCTAAATGTCTTCCCCATATCACATAACCCCGTGTTTTGAACTTACAGTACGAAATTTATTCTGTACTTAACATTTAAACTAAATGAATGAAATTCAACATTCAAGCATAAAAGCCCCTATGTTTATGTCTCCATACAATAGAAAACAGAAAAAAGATGGTAGTCTCAATGGCTTGTTAGTCCGCAAACTTTATAATTATATTATCAAGCTCAAATGTTGTTGTTTTTTTTTTCTGCTCAAGCCAAAAATAAAACAACTGACACTAAATGCAAACTCCGGCAGCATATGACATAATATTCATCAGGAAAGATAAAAATGAACCAAAACCAAACAACTGATATACGTAACATCTCAATCACATATTAAAACAGAACACAATGGATTTCAGTTGCAATAAGACGGGTAATAAAGTTTGATATAGTTAACTGAAACAAAAGAAATATAAAGCTTTAAAATTGTCACAGAAATATTCACAGATTTCTGTCTTGGATTAATAATATAATAACACAAAAAAAGTCCCAAAACAAAATGGTAAAAAATACCTGGCATTGCAAGGCATTGCACTAAACTCCCTTTTAAAAGAATCTGAAGGAATTTTAAACAAAATGTTTAGTTTGAGCAACTTATGAACAGAGGCAGAACAACTTGTCCTGGAAATATTTAAAAAATAATGCCGCCAATCAAAATGAGGTTTATGCCATGTGATTAAGCAATCAGGTTTTGAAGGTGCTTGGGGCCAACCAACATAAAAATTTTGTTGGTTTGAAAATAGGAAGCAAAATAATTTCTGCACACAAACACATTGTTTTCATGGGCAAATATTTGTAAATGTGGATAAAATTTGAGGTTAGGTTTGGCAGATTCTATTAGATTTGCTTTTATAATGTAAATTTACTCTTCACTTGTGGGTTTCGTCAGATGTTTTTCCACTGCATAAAGGTAACTTGCCCCCTCCCTCCAGTGACTAGATCTTGGGCCAGAGTAATGCTGGATCAAAACATTTTTCATTTAATAAAAATAAACACATTAAGCTTTCATATCAAACTAATGATGTGATGTAGTCTAAAACCAATTTAAGCCTCATTTTCACTGGCTGCAGTAAATATGATTAATACACTACTAAAACAGTTCTCAGATTATTCTCATTACTCACAGTAAGCTTGCATCTCCATATCACTTTGGAACTTCACGTTAACTTAAACAACTAAACTTGGGGGTACAGAAATACTTGAAAGGAACATCCACTCTTCATGAGTAACTTAACTCTTGCTGGGCAAGAGATCTGATCTCTCATTTGCTGTGACTACTGACAGGCTTTCTTTGTCAGTATTAATATTTCCAACCATTATCAAACTGAATGTATCCAAATCTCAAAACTCAAGAAGCATACAAGAAATGTATGAGTATACCAGTGCCTTTTAATTGCAATCCTGCTTGATCTCAATCTTTTCTATGCTCCTCAGGAAGCTGCCAAGCAAAATATTTCTATCACGAGAACCTCAGTACTTTCTGTGTACTGTGTCTTTTCTGGCAATCTCACACTGTTTCTGATATTTTAAGAGCAGTTAACATATAAGCCTGCTTAAGAACAAGTACATATTATTATGCATAGCCCCAGATGTGATGTAAGCCATCTCTGCAAAATTATAAACAGTATTTGCACAGCAGATGAGAGTACACCATCTTGGTATTTGCAGATCTATACAATTATAAAATATGATCTATGTTGTCAGCAGTGACACAGAGTCTGACAACAATTCAAGAAGGAAGGCAACTTTCTTTTGGTGATGGGCTGAAGACCACAATGTTTTGCTCATGCATCAGTGATGGAACTATGATGAATTCAACTGTAGTGAGCCAGAACACATTGCACAATCAGTGATGCCCACAGAATAGTTATCAAACAGAAAAAGGATTCCCAATATGTGACCCCAGAAAATGTAAAGAGTAGCCCTTCTGGTTATTACCATGCTCCACTGCACTGACAGTCATCATAAAATCAAGAATTGGCATTTAGTGGAAATCAGGTACAAAGTAATGCGACATCATGACCACAAAATAAGACTAAGAAACAATGTCGATATGGGTTCAATATTGCCCCTTTGAGTCATTTTGTATGTCATAACCACAAAGTGTTTTATGATCCAAACATGGCAGTTCTACATCTCAAAACCCAAAATATCTTTGGAAGGGGTAAATAAATACATTTTAAAATGTGCACAGCACAATGTTTGAGAATTCAAACTTATCCCTAATCCAATCACACACTGGGGAAAGTACCAGAATTCTGCCAAGTAGCAAGTTCCCAGGAACATAGAATTGATAGTAAGTTAACAGAATTTTTGTGATCACACTTGTCAGTAAAGACAGGTGATTGACCACACTATGTCTATAGTGAGTCATAAGATTCCAGAATATACTAAAGAAGGTGCAACTGCTCCTCCTGTAACTTACTATTTATTTTTATGTGGTTTAGAACCACACCCAAATTCAAGACAGTCTGCATCTCATATGCACTGCGATTCTCCACAGCTTCCTTGGACTACAAGTTGCCTTTGCAGTAACACTGACAGTGAACAGAGTTCAATTTGGTGTGCTTTAATTTCCAATTTTGGTTTATTTTGATTCTTACTGGTCCCATTGACTTGATTAAACTGATGTCCACTAAAGACTGGTTCTTGTTTTTCATACAACCATCACATGGTGAACGGTTCAACCCAAATATATGGCGGTCAAAAGGTTCCCAGAAGGCGAAAGTGTTTTCTGTTTGATCAGTATCCTGTGGTGTTGCCATGCAAATTTAATCCTTTAATATACACTCTAATAAATCTCATATTGTGCCGCAAGAAAGCCAATTTAAGAATTATCATGAACAGCTCTTGACCACCAGAGTAACTGTAAGAGGCCATTACCACTTCTCAACTGAAGTTACCCTGGACCACATGAAAAACAATTATCAGTGTAATGTGTACTTAATATCTCCAAAAATCGAAATAAATGATAAGCAACTTCAAAGAACCCATGAGAGAGAATTGTGCTTTGAAAGCAGACTAACTGAAAAAAAATGCAAGAAACTGGAATGAAAGACTATCATGCCTCAAAATATTAAATGCAGATCTGCCTAGACATTTAAAAAAAGCAAAACATCACAGCATATGGTAAAAATTATGTACATATATATATGCAAACAAAACACCCAGAGTGTAATTAGTATTACATAACATAAGGAAGTGTATTATGAAATGTGTAAGATAATGAAATACAATCTAGCGCTCAAATTAGGTCACATGCATAGAAATACCATAAAAAATGCAGGAACAAACAATGAGACAACATAAAAAAGTAAATTGCGCAATCAAAACAGCTATAATAAAGTTGTCTTACTAAATGAACAACTTTGCCATAAATACCTGGCTGAACTTCAGTGAAAATTCACTCATATCAATCAGAAATACGTAACCAGAGATCTGCATTGTCAAAATAAAAAAAAAACAGATTTTGCCAAGTAAGATACAGACAAAAGCTGCATGAATATATACACATAAATAAAATTCCCTACACCTCATTCTAATGATACACTGAATCATATGTTCCTTATGATACTGTCCAGGGAATAAAAGAATGCTAATGTACAATGTGAAAACAGCCTCTTTCTTTAGCGTAGAGAAAACCATTGGCAAAAGATTTCCTTAGACATAGAACTATAAAAAAAAAAACAAAACATTTAATCTCTCAAATTCTATAGTTCTACATAAGCTACACAAGTATGCCCTGAATACAGCTGAAAGATTCCCAGACAAAGTAAATATAATACATACAGTCACTTTAGTGTAATACCCTGATAACGCCAAAATCCAAATTTTACAGGAGAAGCAAAAAATGTCTCCTTTTCATAAAGTTACACTTAGCAAAACGATTCTTTGGAAGTGAGTTCAATCATGAATGCTATGTAATGTGTAGTGGATACACTCTGTTGAGTTAGATCTTACTGAGCTGTAGTAAAGAAAATAAAATAGTTTCATTGGTTTTTGTCACCCACATTGTTTGAGGTAAAAGTCCAACATAAATGACTCTTTGTGAAGTAACTACAGAAAGGTATGCACTGTTCCAATATGTGCTTCTATTGGTTAATCAAAACAAGACGTTCCACAGTTTCCTATCACTGAAGCTAAAGGTCTGAGGTTTGGACACAATATTCACGATGTTACTGGCAATCCAAAGGTGTCATAACCCTAATTTTGGTCACAGTGGCTTTTTTCATAGTAGTGCATTCAAGGGATAAAATTCAATCTTTGTATCATGTTATTCCATGCTATCAACTGCATTAATGGAAACAATTCAATAGCGTTCACTGTTTCATGAAAATTTCTCAAAACCCCTTTTCACTGTAATCTTCTGACACTGTTCACTTCTTAATACAATGCTTGCAAAAATGTCTAATAACAACATTTGGTTGTCACAACAATACACGAAGGATATCATAGATTGTCAAACCCTGTGAGTATATAAAATGCTCAGAAAAAGGCATTAACAATTGTCAGTGACATCTGTGGTATGCATCGTTTTGAGGCAAGAGGTAGGCTACTGTATTGATTATGCACAGAAACTAAAGACTACTTTTGCTTCACTCTCAGTATCTGTGACACCTGCAGTTTGCTCCTGCTATCAATCCAATCAGTAAAAAAAGAGTTTACAGCTGAATAAATTTCAACTGCAACACAACTGTAAATCAATATTAACAGCTTACCCTAACAAATTTGTATTTCTGCTTACAACAACTGTAATCTCACAGGCATTATCCTGCAAAACTATCATTTAAGAACATCCGCAAAAAAAAAAACAACAACCCAACAACCTATGCTGCTCATGAGAATGCAATCCAGGCTTTTATGCCTGCACACTCAGATATCTATGCACCATAAAAGCTTAAGATCTTTTTTTTTTCTTCTTTTAATCAGGCTGCTGACCTCAGCAGAGTTTCTTGACATTGCTGTTTCTCATGAAATGCAGCACACGTGTACCATTTCCGATGCATCTGTAACTGGGGAAGAGACTATTATGTACCTCTTGCCTTTGCTAGTGCTGTTGGTGTGTCAATTAGTGTCATGTAATGTGAAAGAAATTAAATGTGGTAAAATAAATAATTTTCCAGCAGAATGATTGGGTTCACCTAGACTAGTGACATACGTCACACAGCAAAAATGCAAATACTGATTATCATTTTCTTCATAATCTTAAACCCGGTCCTAAAGAAACTCCATCTTAAAAACTTATGATCCTGAACATTTTATGAGGAATTTGGTGTCATAAGGCTAATAAAACGATAGCAATCAATCAAAATTTTCTCCTCACATTAATTTTGTGGAATACCTTGAAGTTGTTGGAGAGGAATATGAATTATGTGTGAACATATATATTAAATACGTCACAAAAGCAGTAAAACTGTTAAAATGAACAAGTGATAAACAAATCAGCAAATTTGTGGACTACAGTTGGTGTGAGCCTTCAAATAAAAGTATCAATAAAATCAGATCATTAACAATAAAACTGCAAGCATAGAAGAAAAATAAGAGTTTATGAAGGTCAGAATAAAGTGGATTGGTGAGATCCAAAACAAAAACAAAAATAGAGGTAATCACAAGACAAACAGTGAGGATGAATGGAAGCAAAGTTGCCATGAAGCAGATTTCTTGTGTCAGAATAAATATTTAGTTGTCATCAAGCAAACTTTCAACCTTGAAAAGTGATATTGGCAAGTCTCTGAAAAGTCACAGAAATCCATTGTTGTGACATGGATAAACATCGAGTACACATTATGAATAAGTTTAATCAAGGCTTTCAAGTAGTTGGCAGTGTTGGAATTAGAAGTTAAGGAGGGAGTCTTTCCATTTGAAAAGTACAACAAATCTTGCAGTCATATCTGATCAGAGAGAACAAAAAAAAAAATCACAAAAATCTGCCAGGGATGCCACTTGCTTTCCATAAAATTCTCTGAACTTTCTGCAATTTCCCATGAAGTCTAGTCTAGACTTTGTCAGTATTAGCTATGATCTATACAACACAAAGCCTTACATGTGCATAAATACATGTAACTATGTCTAAGCTGTCATTATAACAATGGAGGAGAATGTCCAAGGCAAATGCAAAAGAAGAGACCAAAGAGAATTTTTTTTTTTGGTTAAAATCATGAATTTTCTTCGATGTACAGCCATTTTTCAGACTGATGTCAAACAATAAACTCTGAGAGACGTGAACATTCTCTGATTTCAGAGAATTCTGTGAAGAGCGGCATCCCTTCTATCGTATCTGACCCACATGTTCCACACCATATGTATGCAATGCTACAAACAGTGCCTACAATTTTCTGATCAAGAGTTAAGGTACTGCACATGCAGCAGTTTCAACCAGGGGCGAAAGGTCACTGTAACCAAATAATCACTGATTATCCTTTGAGTTGTTCTTTGCCAAACCAAGACCCTCATCTATAAAAGCCACAGTAGAAAATAACATTTCATATTATGAAGCTTATTTTCCTTTTGCCCTTACTTCAGAACACTCACATGGAATGTCCAAAATCAGTGATTAGTTGGGAGACAGAGGAAGCCTCATGTTCCTACAGCAAAATATGGTGTGTCCTGACCTGGAACTGTGTGAAAGCAATGAAGTTTTGAGGGGAGGAACGAAAAAGTCTATGATAATTAGACATTCACTCTGATTACAGGTCAAATGCAATTGTTATGCAAAATAAAATCTGGTCGCACAAAGAGAAATGTAAATGTGTGCATGTTGTCAGGTGGGTTATTTAAAGCCAAATGTGGTTAATTTTTCTTATATTTTAAAGTAAATCTCCGACATAAACACTGCATGATATCTTGCGTCCCTATGATTATCTGGTCAATCAGGCCAGTCTTACCCTGGTTTCAATATGCATTGTACTGAAGAGATCAGCATGAAAATGTGGGTTCACACAGTTTTCCATTTTGTCACAAGCACTGCATTTAGATTAACTATTTCATGGTGGATGTGTCTGAAATATAAAGAAATCTACTAAACTTGTCGGAAAACAGCAATCTTCCGGCAGTGTGTCTCAGAAGTCTGAAGATAACAGGCAAATTAGTAACCTATGCTGCAGACTTCCTTCAGATTCATGCACAGAGAAACAAGTCAGAAATTTCAAGTGTGGTGCATATTTCTTTCTCTGAGCCTTTGCCAGTTTAGTCATATGGACAAAAAGTGACACCAAACTCATACCTTTAATACACTTCACCACATATTGAATAATAAAGTCCAATCATTTGTATACTGGGACAGCACCTTTACATGCCAGACTGTGACAATCTATTCTTTAGCCCTGGCTAAACAACAAAAGATCTTTAGGAGTATGTACTGTGCAGCCACTCACTTTTTCATAAAAACAAACATATAATTTCACTTTCTCTATTACAAGCCTTGATATCCAACTTAAATACATAGAAAACTTTATCATGTAGACTTCTTTGTCAGAAACTGCATACATTCTCTTAGCAAGAGAAGTGATAGAAGAAAAATAAACAAAAGATCATATGCTATACAACAGTAATGATTTTTTTGTACGTCAGAGAACAAAATAAAAAATAAAAATGAAAAGAAATTCAGACAAACAGAATTTACAAAGTATTGTCTGGAACACAAATATCCCATCCTCTACAACAACTATTTACATGACAGTTAACTTTGATATTCTTAAAAAAAAAATAACTCAGAAAACAATTTCCTCTCAAAGTAAAGTGAGTAAATATGTGAATGTCATGCCAATAAGAAATATTTGATGAAGATCTGAACATAGGTTTTTGCAGAAAATGTGCGGATGTGACATGAATACAGCACCACAGCCTCTCACCTCAGGGCTGCCTATTCAGTATGCCATCAAGAATACTTGTGACCATATACATATATGTGGAGAAATTCTGGCATTTCAATCATGCCAGGGTTTGACTTACATGTGCTACCTGTGCACACCCACACAGTACAACTGATTTCTTTTGAAATAAAATCTTTTAGAAAGCATAAAATGATTCTGCATGACAAGGATAATTCTAGTGGGATGAAAGTTCATTACTGAGACTGTCCTACAATCTGCATAACAGCTGGCAGTCCTAAAGTCTCCACTCTGTTACTTTGTAATCTGCGTAACAGCTGGCAGCCCTGAAGTCTGCACTCTGTTACTTTGTTATGTGCCAGGCAAAATTATCTCAAAAAGCAGGGATAGTGCATATACCCCACATCCTTTCCAGTCCCCTGGAGCTTACTTTCACAAACTTTTTTCCCTACTTCTGTATGTTTTGTATCCATATAAATTAGCGAACACACACTTCAAGAGATCCAAATCTGTCATCAATCTAAAGTGAAAACACTTTCTCAAAACAAATCTCTTAAAGTAACATCAATCCTACCACATCATTTTATTTCTCTCTTGAGAACTCTTGTCTTGACACAGATGGCCGTAGCTGTTAGCAAAAGTTTCAGACACTGTGGTTACAAAAAAAAAAAATCTGTTCAAACTGATATATCTTATCACTCTTTCATTTTTTCCCTTCATTAAAATGTGAATTTTCAGATTTAATTTTTGAATTTTAGAAAATTTTCAGCATTCTACCACCCATGCTTGATAACTGTGCATCATTCTAACTAGACTTAGGACTGTGTGTTACCTGAGTACAAAAGTTTCATCAATTATCCAAGATTAATATACAGCATCCCTTGTGCATTTACGTTTGTGCCTGATAGCACCATGTCATGCCACTATGGCATAAGTAGTTAGAATAGTTGTGTTACACACTGAATAGAAGAAAAAAAAAATGGAAAAAAGATTCATGAGGAATGATGGGTGCACAATGCTCGAATTATGCATTTGAACAACCAAAAAACAAGTTAGTATTTATGATTAAACATATGCACTTTCAACATTTCACTAAACCACCACAAATATACAGTTATCTGTCTTAAGGCCTACATTGCAAATACTGATCAACAGAAAGAAATTCATTTTGTGGTAGGGGCTGTACAAATTCATAGAGATATTAATGATAATAGTATCTGAAAATCTGCAGATTTCAAGAGTTACATTCACTTGGNGGGGGGGGGGGGGGAGAAAGAAGAGGGTATAACTATACCATGAATTATAACAAATATATTCAGTAGTTTAGTGCAAAAATATTTCACAGGGATGATGGTGGAAATCTCACCAATGGCAGGTAAAATCTGCCCCCTTTTCCCATCCTTACCCACCTACACTTTGAAAACAAGTGTGTATTTTGCATATCACTGATTGGTACATACATTTACCCTCTCTCTTTTATAGTCTCATGTTTCTGCACATTTCACCTTCCTATCTCTTTTCCACAATACACCATCCCTCTATTAAGTGCCGCTTTGAGAATTCTTTTCCCATTGCAACTGCCATTATTCATCAGAAAAGTTTGGCAGTATTTCCTCATCAGGATTATGTTATGGCAAAACTATACAGTTTTGCCATAACATAATCCTTTCCGAAGTTTCTCAAAACAAAAAGCCCAGGAAAACGATGTGACAATGATACTGTAGGAGCATTCTATCAACTGAAGCAATATTGTCTTGTCTGACTGCCATTTTTATTTAAATGATCACCAAAAGTCTACATGATAATTGGCCGTTTACAACACTATATACTGCAATAGGCAAGCAGATCCCCTCTAGTCATTAAGAGTAGCATTCATTTAATGACATAACTATCAGTGTAGGGCAGTTCAGCTCAACAATTAACTTGAGGATAGAAATAAAGAGGGAAAAATTTGTTGGCTTCTTTGCTCCTCTGCTAATTAAATATTTTATCTTGAATGATGTCAAATAGCCTGCTGACAAACTATCTTTTTGAGTAATGCCACTTGTTCAATTTCTGGTGAAGAATATGTCTATCATCTATCAATTTGTCGAGCCTCCTCACAATATGACTTCCTCAAATATCAAAAATTTTTAGAATCATGGTAACAGACAATCCATCAACAAGGCAAGGAAGTTGGGGTTGCCATCATTGGGAACAATATGCAACATTTACCACATATGCCAATGATAAATAGGGGCATCTGACACTCAAACATTCTGCTCTACTTCATTTAACATTATACTACAAATGGAAAGACACACATAAGTGAATTATGATCGAATATTAAGCAGCAAAAACAAAATATTGCCAGCAGAATGGCTCCCACTATTGGCCCATTTTTCCAAAATAATTATACCATGAGCAACTAAGACTAAGAGCCTTCTCAATCACCTTCACCAATGTCCTGGTGAACACAGCCATCAGATTTCAAACACATGCATATCATTCACACATCTTAAATTCATTTATGCATTCTAACATGCATACAGGCTATTGAATTAAGCAATTACTAGGCATACTGCAACATGCACATCTCTCATTCAAAGGTCGTGGTGGTATAAGGTCAAGATCTTCATCATCTGGTTCAAGGTCAAGGTTATAGCCATCTTTGATCAGCTGTTCCGTGATTTCTTTGTGTGCAGCCTTGGGTAATCGCAGTACATCAAATTCATCCTCACTGCAACAGATACCACGACACATTATTATATCTGACACTAAGGCAAACATGGCTATAAGTTAGTGGAGACACCACATGAAAGCCGACTAAGAGTATATCAAACAGTATGCTGCTATAAAGAGTTTCCTCAAAAGTGTGATTATCATTATGTGAAACAAGAGGATGAGCATAATGCCTGTAAGCAACCAAGGCCACAGGCTCCTAGCCCAACGCATAGAACTTTGATACGAGGTGTGACACGATGCCATGCACTAGAACAGCTGTATCTCAGTCCAATACAAAATCTGTCGATGAATATTTTTGCAAATATCTTTTAAGCAGTTTGACCTATAAGGTGCAAACTTTGTGTGGACTTCCATCTAAATTTGTCTGCTGAGAAAATCATTTCTTGGGCCCTTTGAAAATAAAAGTTTTCTTAAACTTATATAACCTGGAGACTGATTTCACTGCTGTTCTACAATAAGTTATGAGCGTCATGGCACAACAAGTTATCACATATTATCTATTTACAGACAACTATGTACTTTATAATTGCATGTCATTTTCATCTGGATCAGAACTTTAAGCACCATCCCTAAGACTCATACACACTGAGCATGAAACATTTTGTTGTGCTGCTTTCCACTTATCAGATAATCAACCTACATTATTATAAGCAACACAGCATTTTTCAGAATCACTAACCTTTCATCTGACATAATTGCCACAAGAGGCTGCTGATCACTTGATGATGCAGTCATGTCCTTATCCTTTTGAGTCACTCTTGTGTTGCTGTTTGGCACTGTTAGCCTGTGGAGTTTGATGTTACCGTATTCTAAAGTTCACAACTATTATTTGATATATAAGCATGCAGGTCTGTCCGCTCACTTTCATTCATACACGCAAAACTAATTTTCCAAAACAGAAGAGATCCTGTTTTGCTGATTTTGAGGTTTCAACTGATTTTAAGTGCTTGTGGCAATCTAAAGAAGGAATGAAACACACTTACAGTCATCACCCACCTACTTTCCCTTTCTCATGTTTTGGTTTTGTTAATTTAAGAATACATATTTCAATTCTAGGACCTCACATGATGCTTGCAAATTTTGTATTTACAACATGGAACAAAATTATTCACAGTTAACCAATCCCTCCTCTAGTTTTTTATCCAAAGTGACACTGTCCCCTGAGTAAATTCTAACTCATGCTCAAGACTACCTGGATCGGGAAACAAAGCTGCTCTTTTTGGGTTGTTGATCTACTGGTGCTGTGGTTGTCCTCCTTGCCATGTCTCGCTGTCGCTCTGTGTCAATGAAAGTAATGCCTGAATTTTGAAAATCTTAAAGGAGCCTCATGCCTTCCCACTCGCTTGTCCTCCATTCCTCAAATCACACTTTATACTATGTAGAGCATTACTTTGTAAGATATTTTCTGTAGCTATCAACATAAGCAAGGAATCTGATTAAGAAAACATGAATCAGACTAAGAGAACAGTGGCTGACCCAGAAACAAGAACCAACCACTACTTCTATCTCACATAAGCCACATTTTCTGAGAAACTCCTGTAAATAACTAGCACTGTCTAGCCTTGCCTTACCTAATCCTAGTAAACTAAATACTGCTACTACTACTACTACTGCTTCTTCTATTACTACTTCTACTACTAGCTGTCTTGCCACAGCCATAAATAAGATCATCAGGATAGGGTGATAAACCTATCACAGAGAAATAAGAAAGACAAAAATTCCATGCTGACTTGTTGAGCAGGGCTTTTCTTTTGCACAATGACCCAACACATTCAGTTATGCAGACTACACAGCCTATTACGACAACAGCACTTAGCCTAGCCAGGACTTGCCACATTATTCAATGTACTACTTTAGATGGGATGCATTCATTTCAGTGTTATTATTTGAGGTGTAATTAGTTTATTTGAAAGCTGAATGCTGTCACAAACAGTTTGCGGGGTTATTGTTTTAAGTGAAAAAATGCTTCTAAATAAATAAAACATAATTACCAATCTTTTTTTGCAACTCTGAAGGTTTTTTCAAAGCTTTATAAGAGGCAGGCTTGGATGGAACTGGCTGATAACCATTCTGAAAAAGAAAAATGTACATTTGTGGGAACACACATTAGCCAAACTGGGATAACAATAATATGAACATAAACAGAGTGCCCCCACTACCATGCAGCCATTAAGTCACCACTGACACCTGAATTACTTTGATTTCACCCATTTAAAAAACAAGCAGGGATTTTTTTTAAGAAGTAACCCTTGTGGCACTTGAGATATATATCTGTATGCTCTAACCAGTGTCTATGGCTAGTTCTGGAATCAAGTTATCCCGTTGTGCCTTGCCCAACCAAGCGAAGCGACCAATGGATTCACTGGTGGGTACCAGCTGGCAACTGACATAAGTAAAAGTAAGCTGGATCATTTCTAGAAAAGAAAGTTTAAGAAAATGGGGGAAAGGGGGGAGGGAGTATTTTGAGATTCAGAAAGTGGCACTCTCTAACAACAGTGCTGATTTATTCAATATAATTTCGATATCATTATATAAAGCATTTCATCGATACTGAGTGCTTTCGATAACCAAAACATGGCTTAAACGCATCGTCCAAATTCTCTAGTGATTCTGTTACTCATCCTTTGGAGTGGCATTACATAGTGTTGTGTCAAATGAAGGCAAGACTATTGATACCGGTACTATTAAACTGAGCCATGGCAATTAGCCTAACAGGTGGTGTGTGTTGCTCACCACACAGTTGAGGCAGGCCATTCATTAAATGGAGCTGTACGTTCCCACAGCTAGTCCCATCTTCGTCGCTCACAAGCCCATGCACGGCACTATCCTAACGTCTTCGTTTTGCTTCCAGTCTCCCGCTGGCTCATCTCTCCACTACCCGTCCCCGTTGCTTTGTGACGAACAGGATCGGAGTCCCCGGAATACATTTTTATTTAGTCACCCGCCCCAGTCACCCTATATATTACTCCAACGACAGCACCGATCTCAGAAAAACAATGACTTTTATTATAGCGAAGAGAGCAAAATCTTAGCTATCGGTGCCCTCGTTAGAGTAATTACTTCAATGACAGCACCGCCAATCTTCACGCCTCCAACGACAGCACCGCCGGTCTTCACGCATCTTTCCTGGGAATGCAATACATTTAATCATCCGCCCCAGTCACCCTATATATTATTTCCTAGCTATCGGTGCCCTCGTTAGAGTAATATATCACTCCAATAAGAGCACCGTCAATCTTCACGCATCTTTACCTTAACTTTTCCCTCCAAAAAAAAAACAACCAAGCCCCATTTTTTTCTGTTGTTTTCCCCAATAGAAAAAAACTTCTTTTTTTGAGACACTACTGAAACCCGGGAATTTTTCATTTAGTCACCCTATATATTACTCCAACAACAGCACCGATCTCAGAAAAACCATGACTTTTTATTAGAGCGAAGAGAGCAAAATCTTAGCTATCAGTGCCCTTGTTAGAGTAATGTATTACTCCAACGACAGCATTGATCTTAGAAAAACAAGGACTTTTTATTAGAGCGAAGAGAGCAAAATCTTAGCTATCGGTACTGTCGGAGTAATAATAGACAGTAGAGAGTTCAGGTCAGCAGCTCCCTCTCTCGCCACGCTGCACACTTCCCCCAAGCCAGCTGAGTGTCTATTAGATATATTACTCCACCTTGAGCACCAATCAGCTACTTTACAGCATATTTTGCCTATTGCCAAAGAGTCTAAATTTAGGAATCGGTGCTGTTGTTGGAGTAATATAAGACACTCGGACTTTAGGGACCGCACACCACGGGGACGCAAGGTGTATGGTTAAATGAATTGCATCAATTGATAAAAACACTCGAGCACGCGAGCCAATGGAGGAGGCCGGGCGTAATACATGGTTTCAAAAAGTAGTATCGAAATTAAATATCGAATAAACAATTATATAAATTATTATATCGAAATCAATATTTCAACTAAATCAGTGCTGTTGTTAGAGAAAGCCCAGAAAGTGACCTCTTTGTATTCTTCAACTGTCTAACTGATCTTGAACAATGTTCAACTTTCAATTCTGTCATGCTGGTTCTGCTTTCTTCAGTTTGTTAGGTCCTGCCAGATACACATTCACTCCATTCACTGTAGTACACTGAAGGAAATTAACTCCTTTCTTGTTGTAGTTTTTAATTATGAAACCTGTATTGTGCAATCAAAATCTACATCTTTCTTCATTCCTTGCTCAACTGAATATTTCATACACTGAAAAGAAAAAAAAAACGCACCAGCCCTTGGCCTCACTACATGTAATCACTTTACAACAGAGAACATAAGACAGATTTCACAATAGAGGCCCAGAGCGTTTCCCCAAACTTTCTACTTTTGAGTGAAATTTCATATGCATAGAACCGGTACATATTATTCAAATTAAAGCTTAGGATGTGAGGAATTCATTTTTGATGCTTAGAAAGTCAGCAGAGCTATTATAAGGATGTGAGTGTCTGTTCATGTTCGACCCAACAACAGAACTGTAATCTGTCAACTGTGTTCATGTTCAACCCAACATCGGGCTGGGGTCCGGGTGGACAATGACCCTGAAGATTTTATTCAAACACTACGATATTATGATCGACATATCGTCTAAAAAATTTTTAAACAATGACAGCTAAATCGCAAAATTCACAGCAAAGCAGTTCCTTGCTTGTCCATATCCTGGAAACTGCAAACCCGAGAACCTCCACGGCATTTTGTGTCGACCATTAATGTGTATCTAACGCTGTTGACAGACGAGCATCAAAGACACAATGTCTCTCTTTACACACGCTCTGGGAGATTTCATTCAAACAAACCATCAGATCCCGCCATGCACAGTACACATAACCCCAATAAGTCACATGACCACAGAGCAGAGCCTAAAAATAGACATTCTGGCCTTGGTATCAAATGTGAGGGGCGGTTGACCGATGCGACTTGAATGCTTTCAATGCGACGTCAAATTCAACAATACAGTCCCTTATACAGCGTTGTTTCACAGAAACATTTACAAAAGTTCAACCTAAAATGATAGGAGTTTGCTTTAAAAATTGGATATAATCCACTCTTTTGTGGCAAGTATCGACAGCGGCAGCTTGCTGACGACTCACCCCTTGGGGCTTGGGGTGTGTGTTTTCGGTGATCGATTGTGTCCACATGTGAGACTTTGCAATCGTTTCTCGTTCACATTTACACAATTCAGCGTTTTAACTAATAGAAAATGTTGATAGCCATTCATTTCCAATACTTTTTAATTTTTAACTGCTTAAGGTCAGGCACTGTGGTATCACTAAAAACAGGGAAATGCCATCGGTCAACACTGATGCGTTCGACCCCCTTTTAATCCACATTAAAACTCATCAATACAACACAAACACATTTTTTGACCAAACTAAGTAGCAGAAACCAAATTGTTGTCAAAATCACTTTTGTGCCAGACTGACTGGGGCCCACTTTATCATGAAACCTGTCATATTAAAGGATCTGTGGTGTAAAGTATGAGATGCACCTGCATGATAATGGGTGCTCCTAGACGTAGATATTGCCAAAAGATGAATGTCAAGAAGGCATGTCCTTTAGATTATTGTGCAAGGAACTGTCTGTTGCACTTCAACATCATAATTTATCAACAGTAAGTAACATTGCTCTATCAGCCTTCCCTCATGACAGCACTGAGTCTATGACTAGTCTAAGACTTTGATGACCTGTATCATTTCCAAAGTGGTGCTGTCCCAAGAGAGATTCGCTCCTATTACTTTAAGATGGATCTGACAAGGCTATTTCCCGATTAATATGGTGTACGTGCACTCTTCTCCTAGAAAAAAAGTAGAATCTCGAAAAAGTAGATGTATCATGTAGTTCAGTCATATTGTCTAGTAAAACGCATATTCCATTGACTTTATTCTCTGCCGCCCGATTTCATTCTCTTACATGTGACTTCTGGTCACTGTCTATACCACTATCCTCCATGCTTTCCATCAGCCGTTCAACGCAAACTTCAGTCCTCCTCGTCTCACTGCTGTCTAAAAATCGGGCCTCCACAGTGTTGTGTTGACATTAATTTATGACCAGGTAGGCGTGCATATTGCTGTTCCATTTTCTTGATGTGTTAATTATCAAATCAAAGCACATGCATCTAACGCCATACCCATTGGTGCTAATATTTTGAGTATTTTTTAATTATCATAATGAGATTGAAAACTGTCCACAAAAAGATGAACGTAATTCTTATCCCAGTAGTAGATCTTAAATTATATGTGCAGTATTTCAACGCCTATTAGGCATTCATCTATCAATCCACTTCTAACTGCACGGTAATCGTACTTGTCATTGTCGGGTATGACAAAATCTTTCCTTCCGTTACCTGTCTTTGAAGTACCAATCATAAAGTAGGGAATGGCATCATTATATATGAGCCATAAAAACAACTTGTCTAGCTAGGCTATCTAGAAATAAAAACTCTACATGTATAGTTTCGTAAATCAAAGAAAAAAAGTTAAACTTCAGTTTAAAAAAAAAACTACACATCAGTATTATGAATATTTACAAAAAGAAAAAAAAATCAGAAACTGCACGATCCCACGGATGCCTGAAGGAATTCATACATACTCAAAGATTGGCAGTTTGCAAACTTGGCTAGTTTTATGCTGCCATAACCTAATACACACATCCGTCAAATGTCACAGAAAAAGAAAATTATTAAGTCATCGTTTTAAAAAAAAAACAACAACAGCACCTGGCGATTGGCATTATTTTCTTATGCTATCTGACACATTTTTTTTCTCTCCAGAAAATCTCTCTCAAATGAGATAGATGAACTGCCTTTGACTAGACTATGACCATATTATAACGTCACAGACATGGATAGATTCCCTATCTCAGAGGATTTTTTTTTTTAAACTAGTCAAGTGAATTTGTCGTCAAAAGTTATGATTAGAACACTTGTCTATTAATGGGGCAAACGTATTAAATATTTAATCATATGATTGCCTGATAAAGAAAATACTAGGCCTCTAACAGAACCAAACTGGATAGGTGAACAGTGGTAATGTCAATGACAAACAATATTCATAAATAATCACATCAACCTGTAGGTCAGAGTAAGAAGCAAAAAATATTTTCAGAGGCATCGTCGACAAAGAACGAAAATAAGCCAGCCACATACCTAGAACCTAGATCTAGATCTAAATCTAGTTAGTATGATATCGTGTTAATGTCGAATTTGCTCATCTCGCTTTTCGGTGACAGTAGTTTGTTTCGCATATTACACTTTACAGTTGAATTTTTTAATAGTATACCATAAACAAGATGGCGAGCAAATTGAGTCCATTCGTTTACTGGGGCCAGTCAAGTGAAACTGTTTCTCTGAGGGTGGATCTGAGGAGTGTTGAGGTTAGCGCTGTTGATATCCACGGGACTTAAGTACATTATTCTACACTTAGTAATATTTTTATCTCCATGTCTGAAACCCTCTCTGGCTAGTGGGGCAAGCACCTCAGGACACAAGTTACAAACCAGACTTTGGGCTCAGGCAGAGTGAGCGCTGCTTGGAGGCCACTTCCACTTGGCCGCCCCCTGCTCGCACCATTTTGCAGCGACCAAAATTAAGACAACAAGAAATGAGTTGCGTAAGACGGAGTGAAAGCCCCTTGCTAGCCACTCCCTCTCACCACAGAGGCACCATGGAGGCCCCAAAAAACTTGCAGCGTGGTAGTTTAGTGCTGCACTAAATTTCTCGCCCCTTTCACGTCCCAAAACGCCACAGGCTCAATATATTTCATTGTGCGTGTATAGTGCCGTGTAGCATATTATTTGCGTGTTGTTTCTAGATCTACTGTTGGCTACTGTTCACAAAACCAAAATGGATGTTGAAGCACTGATAACTGCCGTAGATGATTTCATCCTTATGTACGAAAGACATTTTTCATCATCAGAAAATACTTGTTCCATTAAATGATGGTCCTTCATTTTTGTAACCAATACAAAATCATTAATTGAGGGATTCCTTCTTCGTCCATCTTGCTCGGATATGGGGAGCGGCCCGGGAGTGGCTTCCAGTCTGTCTCCTCTAGGCCGCATGCTCGCCTCTCCCCTTGCTCGCCCCTTTTGGGGCCTCCAAGCAGCGTCCAAGTGGTCTCCAAGCAGCGCTCACTCTGCCTGAGCCCTTAGACTAGACTAGATCTAGACTAGATCTAGTCTCTAGACTAGTAGACTAGCTAAGAGTCAGCTAGACTGATCAGAGTTCAGTTCAGACAAACATGGATCAGAATGGTGTCTTCTTGCACATACATTGATTGAAAAACACTATCCTTTGGGGTGAAGGGGGGGCACCTCTTTTCTCCCCAATATGATCAATTGCCACTTGGTAAACTCTATCCCCCATTTTTAGCGGCAAGGAAGGAATTCTGACAGTGATTAGTGAAACAGACTGAGAGACTGTCACATATTCCTGTCGCAATCAGTAGTCAGTAGGGTAAGTGACTCACCTCAAATGACACTCATGACACGATAGGCATTAGGTTAGGGTTAAGGGTAGGATTAGGGTTAGGGGTAAGGTGTGGGTTGTACAGTTTGTAGTAACTTTGTTAACTTTGTAGTAATACATAATATAAATAGGCATGAGTTCCTGTCAGGGGTGTGAGCTTCATTTGGAATTCCTTCCAGTGGCAATGATATATGTGGATATATATAATTTCCTAGTAGGGCATTTTATGCATAGAAAATGCTTTTATTTTTCTGATGCTGACTTTCACAAAAATGATATCCGTTAAAATAAAAATGACTGTTTGAATATTTGGGGGTACTTATACTATAGTCCCCAAGAATAATATCCCTAAAGTAGAGATGAAGAACAGGGGGGGTTGAAGTTCAGTAGCATTCTCAATGCATAATATAAATTACTCTAACCCCTTCTGCCCAGCCCCCCCCCCCCCCCCCCCNNAAAAAAAAAAAAAAAAAAACCACTTTTAAGTCCCTCTCAGGAATGAAGGAATGAAATAGGCCTACCACCTGTCATGTAGACCCACTTTTCTGAATCCCCTTGGATGACCCCATAGGTTTTATTAGATTACTTTATGACAACATATATACAAAAATTACAGTTGATGTCCTTGGTCTGTTGCAAAGTTTTGACTACTTTCAGTTTGAAAGAGGCATGTCTTATATAGTTTACGGAACTTTGCAGTTTGTGGTGGTTTAATTTGGGGTAGAATGTTATTATGCTCAACACAATAATGCAAGATCAAATCACAATCTCTGCACAGTCTTTCTCTGTCTTAGTTCATCATGACAGACTCTGATACTATGTGCAGGGGAGGTAATTACATCTTCATTTCTGAAACAAATTTATCATCTACAGCCAAGGATTTTGTTAATTGTTTCAATTTTATTCTATGAACTGACATTATGTATTTAAATATTGATAACTCTTGAATGCTTTCAAGTTTCTCGTCCTATTTTGTCTGCAAACTGAAAATGGAGGAAGGATATCACTGAGACTATGAAATATTTAAAAAATGAAAAGAGCTGCTGTTGCACTAAGTCACTAGATTAGTGTTCAGGGAAACTTTAAGTATCATAAGCAAAAAGTGGTGAGATTGTGTTCTTTTCAGAATTGTCAACTTTTGAAAGTTTGATTGGAAGACAGCCTCCTAGCAAATCTCATTCACTTGCACCTGACCTTGTGACCACCTGTCTGTAGTGCTCACTTGGCCATAATGGACAATCTGTAGGAATCCCTCAGTAGATTGCTATATAAAGGCACTGTGTATAGTGACCACCTGCCATTACCACTGGGGACATCAAATTTTGGGTTCCAATCATGCAACAGAGGACCATATATAACAGAAACTAGGATGCAGAATTTCACACAAACATGCATTATCAGGCAAGTCACTGTTTTATTTGTAAAATTATTTAAACACTTCCGCATCAAGATGACACAGTAATACGGGAATTTACCTGAGTGACCACCCACCTGATGGATCAACCGAGACAAGGAGGAAAATCACAGAAAAGGTCTTCTTTGAACTTGAGGATAACATGAGACAGGAAGGCGGGGTACAAGTGGATCTGACATGGTGTTTTAGTTTTCATGGACATTTCATCAAACGGCATGGGAAGGATTGACATATTTGCCTGCATTTTACAATCACTCCGATGTCGTTGTTCAGCATCATAAAATAATATGAGGATGGAGCAAGAGACAAGGGAGAGGAGGAGGCAAGGGAGTGGAGGGAGGACATGCTAGACATGTCCATTGGAACACTTATTTTTGTCATGTATTAAAATGTCACCTTGAGCAACAATCAACACAATTGTACTGATTGTGACTGGTTGTTGGCCATATCATAACATTCAAACTGCCTATAGCGATCACCTGTCTGTAGTGATAAGATGCACCCATCCCTCGCATAGTTGTTATAGAAGGTTCAACTGTATTTTAATGGTCTCGAATATACATTTTTCACCAGGAAGATAATAATAGTAGCAAGGTACTTTCAGATATTGACATAAGGCAGGTTCCACAACTGTGGTCACACACATTTCCCAAATTTGAGCAAAAATAAAGTATTGCGAATAGTGGAGTGTCATACATTTTCTGAAAGGGTATTGAGTGGGAAGATGAAATATGACCATTTCATGAGCAGCAGACCTTTGTAGTCAGCATAACAAGGCGTTGAAATTACCTCCCCTTATTATTGTCATAATTATGTAAAATTTGAAAATCTTTAAAGAATGAGATACAATCAGCACAGGAACAAAAATAACACCAGTCTAATCACAAATAAGAACATTAGAAAGGAAAAAATCAAAGAAACATTGCTTATGTCACATAAAAGTTACTTTATTCTCGATTTGGAACTACAGAACCACAATAGGCCGATTCACACAATGTTATCTATCATAATGTTACAGATGTTTCAATTTGTGACCAGTGAAATTTCCAACAATGTGGGCATTGATGCACAGGGTGGTGTACGAGGCTCTACAAGCGCAACAGAAGCATGCCAGATGCCGTGACTGTAAGATATAGTCATTGACTCACTCCACTTGTGCATCTACCAGGTCCCTGAAAAAATGTGAACCTTACAATTCAATGTGTGAATTCCATCAAACAGTCACATTTGGACTGGTAAAATAGACAGACATTCATTGAAGTTAGTGAGATTATCCAAGTAAATTAGAAGGAGCAAGTATAAAATCTATGTTGGTGATGTTTTTTTTCCCAACAAAGGCTGTGTTATAAGCATCAAGCATTCAACAAGACTCAGTTTCACGGAAATGAAACAAAAGTCACCTGGCACTGTTGCAATGTCAGCTTGTGGCCTATCGCAGTTCTCTTCCCCATTCTTCAGGAGGAAGAAAAGTCCTCCTGCTGAGCCCAGTGCCCTTGGTCAACTCAGCCGATGCCCAGTTGTACATGTCGGCGGCATTTCTGAAGTTGGTTCCCCTTTTGACAGCAGAGCTCATTTTCTTGCTTCACCTTTCCCGTGTCAAAGAAGGCTCGTTGCACCTTCTGACAAGAATATGAGGGCATGCCACACTAGTTGATACTCCTCATTCTTGTACTTGTAGTATGCTACTACATTTTGAAGAATTATATGCCTCTTACTGAAGTGCGCAGACTTCACTTCAGCTTCATAGGTAGCGTCACGTCCGTCAAAAGTGCATATATATATCTTTACCAATTTCTAGGGCTATCGCATAGACATTTCTAAATATCGTTATATAAGAATAGATTGGTACTACACCGATAATGTTCTGTTAACGAATTTTACAAGAAAATAGCGAGAAAGAACAAGAAAGACTAACAGAACTAGCGATCTTCTCAATGTTTACGCGCACAGGCAGGTCGTGATTCGGCAGGTCGTTATCCGACACACAGATTAATTGTCACGAAATCAGCAAAACTTACTAACTTGATAAAATATTCAGAGGTTCTTCATAAAAAGAAATGTCTTTCAATTAATTTTTGCGCACAGAAACGTCTGCTATCCACTTCCGAATCAACTTCAATAGATCGCAAAGTGAAAGCCGGTCGTGACGGGGAGTCGGATGCACAAGTGGTTAACTTTTTTTTTTGAGGCCTAGAGCTATTATTTTTGCAGGAATCAAAAATAGCAAACTTAATAATGAAAAACAATTGTTTTATTTCGAATTCAGGCATAAAAGTTAGCTCAAAACAAAAAAAACATGCATCATGTTCGCATGGAATTTGAAGCCGAGAATCGGATGCACAGCCTGTACGACAATGACTGATGTAAACAAAGCTGTCATAGGCACGTCCTTGACCCTATTTTTTGTTTGAGCGTTCCTGCCTCAAAACGACCATGAGTACTAATGTTTCCGTTAAGTGAAGGGTCGTGTGCATTGATTTGTGACTGTTGGATGGGTTTTCATACATGATATCGAAAATAAAACAACAAAAACATTGAAAGCAACAATTCTTTTTTATTTCCATGTTTAATTACATTCAGCAAGACACAAAAATACCAACAAAAAGAGTTTGATTTAAGAATTCTTTATTTTATTGAAAGTTAAAGTTGAAGCCAGCTTTTGGGCCCACGACTGTGGAACCTGCCATAATTACAATGAGAAATTAGATCTGGAAGTTGAACTACAGCTTATGGCATAAGCTGGCCTCTAAATGAAATGATTACATGCCTATTTAACAACTTTTCGGACAGAAAGGCGAAGGCAGCTCAGTCTTTTGGTGAGCTTAGAGCATTCCAGTTATTGTGTCTGTTTTTAATACTTTACCCATAACCAGTATCAAAATATTAAACAAAGAGTAAAGTAAGGGGAGTGGCTAAAGAAATTAATTAACAAATGGGCGAATAATTGAGTGACAGAATGAGCAGATGAGTGCATGAATGATTGAATGAATGAAAAAAAAATAATAGGGAGAAAAGGAGTGAAAATGATTAAAGTAAAAACATTTGAAAAAAGTATATACCCTAGCTTCTTTAGAGTTCACTCAGCATTAGACCTCACATGAGGTCATTTTTTGCCAGTGACACTCATGAAAATGAATTGACCCAGATCATATGAAGATCTCTGTCATATCCAGAGAACTAGAATGATTTCCACGAGGGACATGAAAGCAAATGATTCAGGCTACAAATTATTGGAAATATCCATAGGAGCTTAGAAGAGCTGAGACAGTGGTACCATTTCTTGTAAAAACTGATAGGCAGTTAAGTTATACTTATCTGGGATGTGGTCAGTTTTCATCTTAAACCAACATGAACCTGGCAATCAGAGAGTCAGTTTGGTTTATTCAAGGGGTAGATTTTGTAGAGGGCAGATGTTGGTTTGTAAATCACAAAATGTTTGTCATATGTTTTTCAGAATGTGGAGGTAACTCTTACAGAGGAAACCCTCGACTTCAGTGCTCAAGGACAGGGGGTGAAGGGAATGAACTTGTACAGCTTTCACTTAGACTTTTACCTACCTGTGGATCCAGAGGTAAGTTTATTAGATTTTTGATTTCTTATAACTCTCTCTTACTTTAATGAAAGGGAAATGTGTTATTAATAACTGTTGCAATGCTTTCTAGCATTTTATGCCTAGTGAATGCATCAGAGTATATGACGCAAAACGCTAAGTGTTTTAACTCCATGATCAGGTCTTGTATTTGTAATGCTGTTGTATTTTCAATTTGCAGAATAGCAGATATCGTAAAACTGATCTAGCAGTGGAGTTTCAGATAAAAAAATCAGCAGCTGAAACATGGCCAAGACTTACTGCAGAGAGATTGAAGCTTCCATGGCTGAAGATTGACTTCGACAAGTTTCCCTTGGATGAATCTGGAGAAGAGAGCGATGAGGAAGATATCAAAGTAAGAGAGTCAGATTACATTTTTTTTAAAACATATTTTTCAGTGGCTTTTTCAAAATTTGCATTTTGCTACGGAAAGATAAATAAATTCTTCTATATTTAGTCAAATTCTGTGAATCTGCACATTGTACAGTCTCACTAATATTTGTTTTATCTGTAACAAGTTCTGGTTTTCCTGTATCAAGGGCATGGTACATTCTACATTCAGTATGTGTTGGCAACAGCATGCTAACAAGCTGTTATCAGTAGTAGGCAGTATCAGTGTCTTCCTACCTGTGGATAAGCCCTGTGGTGGTGTGTTTTGTTTTGCAATTCAGCAATCACTTCATAATGATCTGAGTGGATTTGAAGACCAGCTAGTCCTTTTGACAGTACTTTCTACTTAAAAGTGCCTGCATCAATTAATTCCTTGTTAGTTGATGGATTGATCTACACATTCATTACTAGGTGATGGATTGATAACAATGATTGTGTGAAGTTCAGTCAACAGTTTTTGTTTGTAACTGAATTAATGCATGCAACAGTTATCGTGTAGACTTAATATTATTCACCTTTTATCAGTTTAGAAAACTAGTATCATCAGTTTTAATGGAGAGGCTGTAATGTGAAAATTAAGTCATGGGATTGTGACTAGAATAAGATGTGAAATGAAACAGCTAATGTACAGGCACACCAAAGCTTTTGATACTGCTTTTGCTTTGCTATTTTTCTTATTTCTTTCCAACAAATTGCTACAAGGACAGAGCAAAGTATAAAAGTGCCCAGAAAATGGTAAAATAGGATTTTCTTTCATTTCCTACAGAAATCACAAGAAGAATTGCTGAACAAAATCACAAAGGAAATGGGAGAAGATACCTCAGATGGTAAGTTAACACAAGAAAAGCTGTTGCATTGTCAGGCTAGAAGACAGCATTTGCAGTTCTGTTAGGATGATAAACAATAAAGCACCACATACTGACATAAGATTTTAGCTCAAAGGTGTCAGTGAAACGGTTGTAAACTAAATCTCCTTTAAAAAGATAATGCAATTCTTTCAGCCTGGTGTTGCAAGATTAATTTTATTCCTAGTAAAGCAAAGGAAAGGTTAAAAATACTGATTTCATTCATTTCTTCAATCTCCTTCTTCTTATTCTTAGATTGTTCCTTCAACTGTAGCTGTATCTATCAAAACTGAAAACTGGCCATATTTACACTTTCATGGTTGGATTTGTTTGACCTCCTTGGGATGATTCCTGCAAATGTTATGGTCTGCAAAAAATTTCTTGGAAATGATTTCCACACCACCTCTCTAGCTCCATTCCATTCAATGTTTTGACAGGTTCAAAAGTTGTAATGTTATAGAGAAAAATTATTGGTCAGGATAGTGTCTATACAGCCAATTTTCAGCATTTTCAGGGCTTTCTTGCGATCATTTTGGCTCGTTATACTGGAGCTGTGCTCCAGCACATCGAAAGGAATGGCTCAAGTGTGGATTGTAGAGACATTTATTCTTATCTAGATGGAAACATTAGATCAGAACAAAGAATTGGCAGCAAATATGGGCATGGTGGGCATAACTAAAAGGTAACCTTTTGTTGTTTTTCATAAATGATTTCTTTTTAAGTTTTATAACACAAAAAGCAATAAACATAAATCAGTAGATCTTATTTTTTACTTGAAAGTTTAACGTGTTCAGCTTTAGCTCTCCAAATTTCGTTATCATTGCTTTATTACTGTTTCATTGGGTTCGTTTGGTGCGGGGGG
>JAWQUT010000042.1:1327072-1364144 GCA_033807755.1 Ellobium chinense
TGTGGAAGGGACGACTTTCAAAAAGTTAAAAAGTTTCAAAATCACCGTCCTGAATGGTTGTGCAAAAAAAAAGTTTCATCCTAAGTGAGTAAGGATTGTAGAGTAGGGTATGGCTAAGGTAGACTTGTCGTCATGGCATATTTTACACTGTCTTTCCACAGATAAACCATCGATGCTCCGCTACTATTTGTTTGCCTACAATCTGTTCCAGTTCATAGGTTATACATATATATTTGTTGTGCTCATCTTCAACTACATCAAAGATGGTGACTGTAAGTATTGCAGATAAGATTTCACTGTAAATGTTCTTTGTAAATGTTGTTTGTAGAGTTTGTATGACTGGGCTTTGAGAAATCAGTGAGATGAACAAAGTATGTGGCTTACACAGATTTATGTGACCTTCTATGTTCAGGATATTTAAATGATAATGTATAATTGTATAGATTTGTGCCATCTGCAGTTTGCCAAGCCAGAAGTACTTGACTGTGCAGCTGTGGAGCACATTTTTTTTTTTGTCTTTTTATGCAGCACATTTTTATTTTGCACACGGTATGAACAATGAAAATAGGACTTTTGTTTACCTCATAAGGAAAGTGTATTTTAAAGCCTTGTAATATTATATATAACAGAGAATGGTATTCATAGTACAGTCGACTCCGCTTAATCGCCCTTCCTCAGGATCATGAAAAAATGGGCGATTAAGCAGAGAAGCAATTAAGCAGAAAAGGTAATTTCGGCCATATTTTTGGTAATGGGGTGAAATTTCTTTGATGTTGTGATTTGATATCGTGGTTTGATGTCGTACACTGACCCCTCCTCATCACCAGACTCAGGACAGACTCGAGTTTGACAGTGTTGTAGCACATAAAATGTTTGATCTCCGCGGTCTCTCCCATTGGCCACCCTGCAGTAGCCCAGCAGACAATAAGGAGTAGGATGGCACGGTCAAGATCAACCGTTTGTCCACATGACACATTCTTTGATCGAGCCGAAATGGAAGACGTGGGGGGAGGAGACTATCTATAGGGCTTTCAGCGCATTAGCATTATCGGACGGGAGATGGCGGTGATGCGCAGCATTGGATGAAGAGGGACAAGGGGAGGGGAAGGTGAGGAGGAAAGGCTTATCACACCTATTTGGGCGTGGCAGCTGTCACTCAGTCTACCAGTCTGCCATATGTCGCGCAGTTAAACCGTCTATGTACATATTTGTTTGATCTTTGAATTCATGGGCGCTGAAGAGTGGTTGATTATCAGGAGTGAGAGGCGATTAGCCAATGACTTTTATACAGAAAAAAATTCGGTTCCCTGGGAAATGAGGTGATTAAGCAGAAAAGGTGATTAAGCAGAGGGTGATTAAGCGGAGTCGACTGTACTTATAAATACTCAATATTACATAAGAAATCCATAACAGAGTCTTTGCTAGTTGCCATAGTGCATCACCCTGTCCCCCTCCAGCTCTAAAGCCAAGTACTTATTCACAACTGAGCTGAGTGGGGAAATAGGAATGAAATGTTTTTCCCAAGAACACCACAGCATATACTGCCGGGCTCAGAAGCCATATCCACAAATTTAGATTTGATAGCTTTCAGTTTATGAGAACCACTCATAAAGCTACACAGCCATGCTACCATGACGCACCGTTGATGCCTTTTGCAGCTACATGAATAAGAATCCTGCAACCTATCTTGTCAGCGTTTTAGAAAACAGAACCTCATAATAATATTGTGTGATGCAGGATGATTGATTAGATATCTTTCATTTTGTTGGCATTTGGGGGAGACAGTGTGGCCATGTGGTTTGTGATGTATTCAAAAACTGAATATTGTCAGGTCTAAGGTTTGTGTTTTTTTACTCTTGGGCGGGACGATTTATGTTACAGTGTCATGAGGAAGATACTTCAATCCCCTTTTCCCACGTGACACTTTAGAGCTGAGGGAACTAGCATGCTACACTGCAGGGAACCAGTAGTGACTTTGTTATGTGTTTCATTTGTAATATTATATATTTGTACATGTAAAATGTGTATTGTACTATGTGTTTGTATCATGAATTTAATGTACAACTTTGCTTATCTTTGTAAATCACTTTCCCCCAGGTTACAAAGAAGTCCTATTTTCATTTTTTTTCATTGTGTGAAAATAGACTTGACGGTAAATTGTATTTACCCAGCAATACTGTTTAGTGTTATGTGGCCTCTATTACTTGTATTTAGCCAGTTATATTGTTGCATGAAGTATGTACTGTCACATGCAGCCATCATTTAGCAAGTAGGATAAACTGTGGTAAAATATCATGTCATGACATTCATTCCGCATGTGCCCAAGTGATTTTTTTGAGGATTTGAGAAATTTAGCATGTTCAACCCATTGCGCAAAATAAACTAGTGAAGCAGATTCCTGATGTGGTCTATCTGTAAAACGAATATAATGACAATCAAAACTCTGCATTTGTTTTAACAGGAAAAACAGGATAAATGGACGATCATAGTAATATGCAGTAAAACCTGTCTTCTTCGGTCTCACCGACGAGCGACCCCCTCCGATCTATGGACACTTTTCCTGTTCACCGACCGCTTTCTCACTGAAACCGGCCTCCAATCAGCGGCTCCCTCTGATCTCGAGGCACGGACACCGATCATAGAGCCGTGTCTCACTGTGACAAGCGGCCACGTGTGCCCTAGGCATTTCCCGAGTGGGAAAGCCAGAATCCAAAAATCACCGCTTAGACCAACATCAAAGAGCAGAGCTTACGTGGTGACTGTGGTGGTGGGGAGATGAAGGTGGGAGGAAGATCATGTCTCGCGTATGCCCACCACAGAGGCAATACTGGTTGCACGATATTAGACCTACAAAGCCCACATTGCCCCCTCATTATCAGCGGTGTTGTAATCGGGACTACCGACTAAGTGTAGCCAACACAGGACAGTTCATTCCGTGCTATCAAAGAGCCGGGGTCTGAGATAAGTTCAATAACGGTGGCATGTTAAAGACATCGATGGTGGTGAGTTCAGTTGTTGAGGCGAAGTCCATGCGGGGCCACAAGGTGAAGCGAATCTGCCTTCTGAGATCCCCTCTTCGGCAGGCAGTAAAATCCACAGGCAGAGGGAGCTAAATTTGATCCTGTCACAAGTAACAAACTTTAAGTAGACTTGTATAGTTGGGTTTTTTTTCTTACTTTGGAATTGATTTTTCACTTTGTTTAACAAAACTTAACATGACTCACTGCCAAAACAACATACTTGGCAGCTCAGTAAGTTTATTGCTCACATTTCTTCATGAATGAATTAGGTAATAATCATCCTGACTCACAGATGTTTGATTTTTCTTTCTTGACATAATTTCAGCTGCCAAGCAAGGAGCATTTGAGATGACAGGAACTCAGATGATGGTGTGCCAGACAGCAGCTGTATTAGAAATCATTCACCCATTACTTGGACTAGTGAAGAGTAAAGTGTCCATGTCTTTAGCACAGGTAACTGTTGCCTTCATTTATAATACTCTCCATAGCAGAATTTAATCAGTGAATGGAAGCCCACCACATAGCTTTTTTGTAATCCAGCATTCTAAAGCAAACAAAGATTGTTTAAAACCTTTTTATAAAATGTAATGGATCAAAAAATGAACATAATGTGTGGATTTTAGCTTCATACTGACATGGCAAAGACCATCCTCAAGTCTGAACTGTACAATTCTGCAAATTCTGCCGTGATTTGGGGGCATGTTTTTCCTGTAGATATTAAAGTATTTGTATTCTCCATCTTCTTTAGCGGGAAAAAAAAAGAGAGGTCATCACCCAACTTTTTACCACTTCATTTTAAAGAGGGTCATCTCTCCCTCTGACTTGTTTCCCAAGTTTTTATGAGGCTAGATTTGAGTGCTGGCTAATACCTACACCTGACAAACTTTATATATTTATTTGGTTCAAATTGTGCCTAATGATTTTGAATTGATGCCTTTTATAGATCACATGCATATGACATATTTTCACACCTTCACATTGGTTGGCATGGCCCAGAAAAGAGGAGTTATTTTTGTAAGCTGAAGAACAAGCCTGACAGTATAGATAAGTAGATCTTGCAACAGATGCCAAGAATGGTTCCAATCCCATACTCAGTCTCTCTTCCATTTGTTAGTACCTACTTAGCTGAACTAAATTCTCTTGACCCCAGCAGTATCAAGATAACCAGAGTCCTCTGTATTTAGACAGCAAGAGTTGCATATTCTTTGCACTTCTTACTTAACTCATACAAAATGTAATAGTATAGTAGTTCTTTTCTCACTGTCAGTTTAATTTGGCATGGTATATGTGTGTATTTACGTATTCACATTTGACCCTACTTAATCTTGGCCGCTATGAAACATGGAAAACAATGTCATTTAAGGGAATTGCAATCATCCAGTGAGATTAATATTGAATAGTTTGTATTCTGTGTTATAGAGGATGTTGTAACCTTGCAGAGTCAGCTGCATGGGCATGGCTGTTACTAATGAGATCAGCAAGTCACAGATCTGTGATCATGTTCCTAATCATTACAGTAGACAAAGAAAATACATTAAAACAGACTTACACACACACACACAACTTTGAAAGTTGTATTCATACAGGCTAAATTAAACCCAACATATTTGCACTAGCATGCAGAAATTGGCATAAACCTAGAGTCATCTCAAAGGGTGACATTAACCATGAGATATAGCATAGTTTCGGTCAGCAGTCAGCAATCAGGATCACACTTCCACACTATGCTAAGATTTTTCTACATCATGCTTTATGATGCTATATTGTAAAAGATCTAGATGTACTCAGATTCAATATTTTCTTGACTTTATCCATTCTTCTCATGAGTGCTGAAGGCTACCTATTTATCATTTCTTTCCATATAAAACTATTGTTTAATGTTTACAAATTTAATCTCTGTCAAAGAGGAGTTCCCAAAGTTTACATGCTTATGAATAAGAAACTTTACACAACCATGTTTTGAATGTAAATACATGAACTTAGCACCTGAAATTTATGCCTTTTTTCTATAAAACAGCTAATGATATTAATGGGATGTTTCATTGCAAATTATGGGTCTCAGACTGAGAGACTGATATGTATATGATATGCCACATATCAGTTTGAAGGTTTTAACAAAGATTCAAGGTGCAGTGACTACTTCTTATTGCCAGATGTTGCACTGGTGTGATCAAATTTTATGAGTACTTGTAGTGTACTTATTTAATTTTTGATTGTGGATTTGAAAACTCCTTTCCTGTAACCAGCCAGCTGGCATTAAAATTAATTTAAGAGAAAGTTAGCTGGTTTGAATTTCTTCCTGAATTAGGAATTGGTGCAAATTTTGGTGTGGACTTTTGCCAAAACATCATGTGTTTTTGCAGCACTTGGCTGTTCTTGATAGTTGTAGCGAAGCACATGTGATACAAGCCACAAGACAAGACATTAATTTCACATTTGTTTCATGTATGTTATGTCCTCATCTTCAATGAGGGAAATCAATACAACAATGAAAATGGAAATCATAATAGGAACATTAACATATTATTATTCAACAGGTGACTGGTCGGAACATTATATTATTCTTGTTGGTGCTACAGGAGCCTAGGCTTCAGATTTCCCCCTTGTGTTGGTATCTCTTTGTAGTATGGTCAGCAGTGGAGGTGATCAGGTGAGAAATGTTCGAAACTGAAACAATGGATAGTGTCCATAGCACTTCTTGATTCATAAATATTGTCCAGGAAAACTTGAAATAGAACGCTGCTATATTGTAATGAATATTTCTTTCAACTGATAATTGGGAATGAAAAATGTTTAACTCATTCTCTTTGCATTGCTCATAATATAATAAATATTCAGTTATTAGATACTGTAGAAGACAGTTTAACAAAAAATGTAGGGACCATACAAATTGTTTCAGATTAACCTCATCTTTGATTATAGGGAGTCATTATTTCAACAGTATGGCAAGGTAGGATATGGTAAAAGTTAACATAAAGCTTGTGTATTATCTTAAGTTAGGTACTGGATGCAGAGTTATGATACTCATAAATAAATTTATCAGTGCAGAGAAAACATGTTCCCTAAGATTAAAATAGCTTTAAATGAATGATACTTTGCACTGACCTGGTTAAAATAAATGGGGAATTTCATGTAAGCATCTTCACAAGTATTATAAGTAATTTACTTGAAGAAAAAAGGTAGAGCTGGCAGCTTATTCATGCATTACTTCAGGCTGTGGAAAGCTAGACATGGCTTGTGGGATTCATGGTGACTTTGGATGAACTGGGAACCTGAAATGTGCATCACTATTGTTATTCTATGAGTCATCAACATTTGCGTGGTATTTTTGACCATAAAGTATCAGTAATTCCAAGGTTATAACAAATTTGAGCTGACACTTATCCATGTGAAACGTAAATAGTTGATATTTCTGCATATTTGCTTCACAAATTAAATTTACTTTCTCCTGCAGGTATCCTTTCTACATGCTTCAGGTGCTGGATACTCAGATTAAGTATTTAACATGGCTTCGATATACAATCTGGATACCCTTGTACCCACTTGGCATTGTAATTGAAGGTATGGTGGTCTGCTTTCTTTTCTGGCAATGATTCTTTAGTAGTTAAGGGATTTGTTAAGTCCATTATTATGCAATCATTACGTTTTATTTTAAGGGTACTTTTATTGATGAAGGGTGGAGGTAAGAGCAAAGGGGCAAAATGCAGTTACAAGATAAATAACTTGAGCGCATTGATTTGATTCCTGTTGACATTGCCATTGAGTATCATGGCTAGATATGGTGCTTGGAATGTAGTTACAAGTTTTTGTTTAGATCCTTTCAAGATAAGATACTGTTATCAGTTTGCAAAAATTTTCATATTTTTGCTGCTTACATTTGTGTTGCTGCTGCTTAACAAAATTTCTGTTTTGAATTTTCAGCTACCATTGTATTTCAGTCTCTGTCATATTTTGCTGAAACGGGATTCTTCAGCATTGCCTTGCCAAATTCAGGAAACTTTGCATTCTACTTCCCCTATTACTTGATGGTGCATTTGCTTTTATTATGCATTGGTAAGTACACATATTAATGTCAATGAAAAAAAAAAAATTGTTGTATGACCTAACTTTACATCTTCCACAGTTAAAATTATCTCTCTTTCACAATCCATCTACCTTTCATCCCATCCTCCTCTCTGTTTGTCTGTCCATCCCTCTCAACATGCATCTTTCAGTCTGTCTGCCCACCTTCTTCCAATTAAGAGACCAAAAGCTTTGAGAAAGTAACAGAGTATTAAAAACATCAGTGTATCAGAAAGGTGCTATGTCAAAACATCATCAACTGTTAAAACTCTCTCTCTCTCTCTCTCTCTCTCTCTCTCTCTCTCTCTCTCTCTCTCTCACTCTCTCTCTCTCTCTCAGTCCATCTGTCTTCCATCCCATCCTTCTAATTATCAGTTCATCTATCTCTCTATTCATGCATTTTTCAAACTCTCTGCTTATATCTTCCATCAAAGATTGAGGTAGAAAGTAGTCAGACTATCAGTATACCAGATGGGCACAGTGTCGAACTCACCATTTTATCATTTGCAGCCTAGAACAAAGCTGTATAACAGGCCAAACATTTATAAATTTGTTTTTCACTTCTGAACTTCATTTCAGGTGGCACCAACAATATAAAATATATGTACTTCCAAAGACAGAAACAGCTGTCATCGTTTTCATCATCATCACAGTCTGCAAAGCACAAGAAGTTATAGACAGTTTTTCTTGTTGTTTCTCTTTCTAGCTTATAAATTTTAGTTTACCCTGTTAAATCATAGATTACACTGTTAAATCATAGATAAAGGTCATTGTTGTTTCTCAATCATTATGAGGGATAGAATGAGCAGAACAAGCAAATCTGTTGTCAGGTGTAATTAGGTGGTCAGAATGTGAATGTGTAAAGTTAAGAAACATCCTTTCTTCGAATGTGGTGGACCAAATAAAATTTGTTCAACACCTCTGTGATTGGAGGAGAACATGAAATATGGTAAAAAGAGGCATGTGTGTTTTACTACCAATCAGAGTGAGGCTTATGCCACTACACTAGGAATGGAGATATCAGGCCCTGAAGATGATCAAGGCCATCTGGTATTGAAGGTCTGTTTGTTGCAGAAATCACACATAAAATCATTTCTGTTCACAAAACTTATGATTTATGGGCAAGTGGTTGATAATTGAAGATACATTTTATTTTTTATGAGGCAGATTTAATAGCATTTATAGAGAAGAATTGGTCATTTATTACAATTTTCTTAGAAGTTTCTTTATTGCATGGAGATGACCCCTTGCCACTTTAAACAACTATATCTTGGATCTTATTATTGCTAGATCAATGCATATTTCATGCAATGAAGGTACACTCATTAAACTTTCCTTTCATGTTAATAACTTGATGGAGTTAAAAGGTAACTTGAGCCTCATTTTGACTGACTGCAAGATTTATATAAATGGGACAGGAGTCTCAGCTGAGAAAGCCATGATTTTGAGGAGTGGGTGTTTGGGATTGCATGTTTGATTGTAAATTTTCTTTTGATATGAAAGAAAGCCTGAGAATAAATACTTGGAATGTATCCGATTTCAGTACTGATGATGATTCATGCCATAAAGAATAAAAAGACTTTGCCATATTTCCTGGGGTTGCCACAGACCTGGACAATGTAGAAAAATCTTGGGAAGCTACCAAAGATATTTCCAGGTATGGGAAACACATGGAATCAACAAAAGTGGACAGCCCTTGTGGAAATAACAGAGAAGATGAAAAACTAGGACTGGTGGTTGACAACTTTGGATTCACTCCCATGCACTGATCAGAATGAAAAACTTACTGAACACCAGAGAAATTTTAACCTACAAAAGGTTGTCATGCAATGATTTCATTTACAATCTTGTCAAAAAGTGTCATGCAAAATAATGATGTATCATCTGGAAAAATCAAAGAAAAATCCTGGACATTTTTTTCTTACATAAACATTCTGTGGCAATCCTGGATTTCATACAGTCCCTGAATTTACTACTGGCCAGAATTGTTTTTACAATTTATTGTGTTATGCAACTAAATAATCAGACTTTTTGCCTTTATCAGATTAGTGGACCCGATAACTTTTTTTTTTTAATGAAGTGTGAGTGTTCAGAGGCTGTTTTTTTTTAATTACCTGCTGTATCTAGCACTGAACATTGCAACAGGAGAGGGTTCATTTCACAGATTTTAGGCCTTTGAACTTTTATTCCCCACCTCTGTAAATCCCCATTCCTCTACGCTGTTGGCAAAGCCATGATATACAGCCGGCTATTTTGGTTTCTCAAGGCACATACCTTGGAAGGCCAGATTGGAAAAAATCAGCCTACCAGGTTGAAAGGGCAAAAGGATTACTTGAGGGTGAAAAGAGCGATTCTGGAACCTAATATACAGTGGAAGCTTTTTGTAATGAACACTGTTGTAACAAGTACCCGGTTTTATTGCAAATTTTTCAATTCTTGTTTCTGTCTCTTTGTTAATGTATTATTGTTTAGACAGGCTTTTCATAATGGGACTGGAAGAGCATAAAATTCAACTGTGACAGTTTGAATGTTTCCACTCCTGTATGAGTTTTCGCATTACTATTGTAGCTTAACATCTGAACATTACCATTGTAGCTTAACATCTGAACATTACGATATAGTTTGACATCTGGTGGAGGAGTGACACCAGTGCTGTTATTGTTTCTTTGCTGCTTTTACTGTGACTTCACAGCTGAAATGACTGACAGTCAAACAAGGTGTGTTAGAGTCAACAGGTTGCAACCCCCTGCCCCTCCCCTTTCTTTCCCCTTCTGCCCTCTTCCCTAGAACAAAAAATTGGTGTTGCAAATTACATGCATTGTCTGTTTTTAGCTTTTGCCACAATTTTGCGAGATTGCAAATTTAGACACTTACAGCAGAGTTTGCCAATGTTGACCATTTTTTCCTGCCACAGTCACAATATTATGTCAACAGGAGCAGTATTCAAGAATGTGATGTGGTGAAATAACGCAGTTATGTAGCTAACAAAAGCCATTAGTTGCTAGGTTAGGTACATTACTCAGTCAGAGCTTTCAGACATAAGCACAAGGCAGTGTCAGGATCTATCACTGTAGCGATTTTATTTTTTTTTTTTGCATCAGAGCATAATGATGATGACATTAATTGTCTAGACTCCAGTTCTCATGAAGAATTAGATCTAGAAACCGTTAGCTGTGATAGGCGGGAAATTTATGCAAGGATGGAACTGAATCAGTGACAGTGACTGACAGTGATGATACATGAATATATGAAGTAGAGTGAAGTTGGGGGCCATAGGTTGTGCAGGGGCTGAATTGCAAGAAAAAGCGGGCAGAGACGGATTGGAACAGAGTGAGTGTGAGATTAACGTGCAAAGTTCATTGAGAATTTACCCCACATGAAGACCCTTATCAACTCTATAAACACAACAATACTGATTGCTTGACACCTAGAATACTCAGAATAGCAATGCCACAGGTTTGGTGAAATCTGAGTGAAAAATGTTGAGTTTAGAAACGCTCAGTCTGATTTTCCACAAAACTTTCAAAGCTTTTGTGAAATTTGATAGTTTCAACTTGGAGGTCTTTCTTGCTAATTCATGGGAATATCCAGGCTTTTCATACTGAAGTCTATAATTATCTTGTAGACAAAGATAGTGCTTTTAGGTATCATCTAGAGCCTTGATATTGATTTAATATTAATTTGTTACTTTGATGTTATAATGTTTGTTTTTTATAAATACAATAATACAATCCATATGTTTGGTATTATCTTGAGGTTGCAATTTTCACATGCTGAAAACGCAAATTTCAGGAATTTTTGCAAAATTTGGCACAAATTTGTCGCTTTTTGAATGCAGATTTTGCAGTTCGTGATACACATTTTGGAGGTTTAAAATGTAAATTTTTGCAAGGATTGAATAGGACACGGGATTGTTCATGTTAATTATTTATTAGGGTGGTCTCATTTGGTGTTTACAGTTGGAATCATTATCAGTGTTAATGCATACTACATAAGAGGGTTGCAGATAGCATTTCTGATGTAAAGTATACATACAAAGTATGAGAATACAATGCAGTATGTTCTTTCAAGTTCCATGCAGTATCTCAGTAATCCAGTTTGGAATAATGTGGCACGGTTATAATGTGAGAATTTTGAAAGGCCTGACCACCTCATTATTATTATTCCACTGTACATCAGAAAGTTATGAAAAAGATTAGGCAAGCTTAGCAGTTGATGGAGGAGATTCTGTGCTTTTTTTCTTGTATTTCTCTGTGGTTTTTCTCAGCATGCACTTAAATAAATTAGAGCTTTAACTACTGTATTTCCTGAGAAAGAATGTCCAGTAATTTGCATTATTTCAAATTTTCTAGATGCTTTACTTTATTTTTACAGATATTTATTTTATTGAAACTCAGGAATTTGGAAGATGCAAAGAGGTGGAAGGTATTCCCTATGCAGGCAGCATGCAAAGGAGGTACACTTCCCTTGTAGGGACTGCCTTTACAACCTATATTTCTTTTTATATGAATTTATTGGTTGCATTTCTTTCACTACTTTTTAGCCATTTTACTTTTTTTTTCAGTGTCCTGTCAACTTAATGCTATTACATGCAGTTCATTTTCCAAGATTTCCCTGGACTCAGTGACTGAAAGATACCCATGTCACCAGCAATCATTTTGTAAGACAGTGAGCACTATGGTCAATATATTTTCTAGACATGAGCAAAAGCAAACAAATATTGAAGCTTCTGCCTGTCATAATGGTTTTTTACATTCTTAGTATTCAAGCATTTTAATACTAAATACTTCAGCTGTTCCTGTTTGTAATGTTGTTGGTGAACAGCTTCACAGAATGCTGTAAGAATCACTTTCTCTCTTAAAGCTACTTATGATTAAAAATTCAACTGTAAACTTTATTTTCAGAACGTAAGACCTCACATGCACGCAACATCCTTCAAAACTCAATAAAACAAATCCATTATTTCTTTTCATGGCAAATTTAATAAAAAAATCATTTTCAGCGAAGTTGTTGAAATACAAAAAAATCAGGCACCAAAGATTGTCTTCACTAAGGCCTCTCCTCCTCTGTGAAAGAACCAGGTTGTAGAAGAAGATTTCATGCGAATTTTACAATTTTTGCAACATTTTGCGGAAAATTCCAAATTTTTCGGCTGCAGTGCAGAAAATGGGAAATTTGGCGGCCATGTCAAGGCCGCAGGCAATGCAAAATTCTACGGGGTCGGGATGTCAAAGGTTTTATTTTTATGAGCATTTTAATGATTGTACGTTATTGTGTACCACCAAGTTAATTTTTATCATATGTGTACCACCAAGTTAATTTTTATCATAATATATAACAAGAAAAGTTGAGTTTTTTTTATTTCATGCCTGAAGAGTTTATTTCTCGACCTTTTTTGCTCAAATTTGCTGTGGGAGTCACAACATGGCTGTAAGCTGCTTTTTTTTTCAGTGACCATTTTTTCCTCAAAGAAAGTGAGACTGTAGTCTTACTGCAAGGCTAGGCCTAAATTTCACAACAAGAAAGTAGTACTTCATATTTATTGAGTTTCAGTTGGAAGCAATGAGCTGACACTTTTATCAACCTATGTCCTCTTTAAGGAATGGCATGTACTAGTATTGTAAAATTTATTGAACTGAACCTGTCAGCTTTGCACTTGGATACAGATTATGCATAAACACTGTAATGCCTCTGCCATATTCTGCAAACCTAATTATCATACATTAATGCTCATTGTACTTCTGATAAGCATTCATTCTGGGATTTTTCTCTCTTGCAAGTCAAGATCTGAGGTATGTAACATGGACCTTTCCTTGGTCAAGAACATACATGTAGTTAATGCAATATAACACACTTGGTTCAGAGGGTATAACATTTTCTGGGTTTTATAGGCAACTGAACATATTTCATGAAAATAGTGGTGCATATTGTTACTCCCCACATGGTTACATGATATGTTTTATTCTGTAAGTTTAGCAAAAATGTGTGTCCATAAGTGGGGCATGCCTTCCTTCATCATAAGTAGCCATCCCTTTATTATGTTTTCAGTTTTAATTTATAATGCATTTCATTACAAGTAATGTAATTTCCAGATGTGTTGTTCAAGTGTCATTTTATTGAAGTAAAATATTTGTTTTTCTGAAATAGCAAGAGTGTTCTGCTTTACATGGTATTGCTTGTTGAACAGTAGTTTGTTTTCATGTGCACTGTGTGCTAATTGAATTTTTCTGCACTTCGTAGTTTTTTATTGATTAATATTGCTTATGTGTGAATGGAGGAGGATGTTGCTATTTCTTATTTGCCAAAACACTCTAGTTATGAAATTTATGGGCCCTGCTAAATAATTTCATATCAAAACTTTACAATATCAGTGATCAAGTGGCAAGGGATGTACAGCTTTGCCCTCCTCATAAAGGCAGGCTGTTGTGCAAGGGCTCTGCTTGTTCTAGGGGTCGTTCATCTGGCTTTCTTGTATCTGATGCCAATCCTGGCGAAGGAAAACAAAACAACGGTTTTCAATGTCTGTATGCCCATGTAAGATCGGTATCAGGCTAACAGAAAGCAAAGTGAGTGATCTCTGGTAGAAGCAAAGCCTTGTCGCAACAACCAACCTGTAATGTAGTCATTTTAGTAAGGTGGATAAGATCTTGCATGGAGAAGATGCATAGGTAAACAAGCCTAAGTGGGGTTGGTTTGTGTGAGGGATGACAATTACCAGTGAGATCTGGTTTAATAAAACAAAATGGGGAAGTTTGGGACTCAGGAATGCTTTACAATCAGCATATTTTTCAGGATAAAAATTGGGTGCGTTTTGTACTAGGCATGTTTAAATCTATAAAAAGATGTTGAGATTAGCAGAATTTTTTATTTCATTTTTTTTTCCATTAGTTACATTTTCAGTGTTTTCAAAATTAATGTTCGAGTGTAACAGAATGAAAGTAAACTCTCTTTAGAGTCTGCCAGTGCTCTCAGGCCCCACATCTTGTCTTTTGTAATACACAGCTGGATCTGACAAACTAGAATTCTTAAAGCCAATCCACAATTTCAAGTTTGTGAGGTGTTCCAAGTTCATGAGTAAAATTTCATGAAGGAAGTACTGGACTCGGGGACCAGAACATTACATGACATGGAAAAAATGAGTTTTTCAAGTAAATGAGGTTTGAGGTCATGAAGTCCTATTGTTATTTAATTAGTAATACATGTACAGTACTGTGAGTTCCAGTAAACCAGACTTTCAAGACACAAAGTACATGGACAGTAGAACCTAGAACTTAGTATTGGATTTTCATTAATTAAGTATACCCTGTTGTTAAAGTAGGACACGCACATCAAACTTAATTTTCCGTTTTTAAATACTTTTTCTCTCTAAAAATTATCTATTGTGCGCACTGAGTCAATTTTGCGAAGAAAGAGCATCGTTCTGTAACCGTGCGCATATGTGATACGAGTTTGGCCCTTGTGTCCAGAATTATTCCCTTTCCCCAATCAGCAGAAGCCTGGGGCAAAAACGCTGACGTCACTTACGTTCCAACAGCTACAGACACCTCTACCTGACAATGTATTACTCAGCTTTTTATTAAGGTTCTGGTATTCCAAATTCAAATGTGAAGTTTGATAGTGTAAACCAGAAAAAGTATTCTGCATTTTTATTGCCTCAGCATGATTTTGTTTGGCATATCTACTGTTCACAGAGGAATTAAAACATTCACACCAACATGCTATCACCCGTCCACAGAGCACTGGCTAGACAGCGACAGCTTGGCCATGTGGCAAGAACGTATTTGACGTAAGCTTATGACCGCATCGCGCAAAGTGGTTGTAACAATTCAGACTTTGGATAGTGTAACCCTGTGGGTTGTCTGGGGCCAGCAGAGGTGTTATATCATTATGATAGACACTTGAAAGACTGTTTTATTGGAATAATAGAGTATCGTATGATTTAATATGGTCTGTAGGACGGTGCAGTCTACTTCATGTGCACAAATTCCTTATTAGTCAATCAAACCATTATTCAAGTAAACCTTGATACTGTATTAACAATACCCCAAAATCAAGTATACTTTTTCCATGAACCAGGGACATTTATAACAAAGTTTTACTGCACTGTGCTGTTTACCCACCCCTACTAACCCTCCTGCTGTAGATCCAGGTATGGATCATATATCTACTGTAATTTTGTTTCATTGCAAATGAGATAATATGCATGTATGCATATTGCATGTGTTTATATGTGATTGTGTAGATAGAGCGGAAAAGAATACAACTTCCAGTTTCTGAATCCACACTTCACTATTTTCGATTTTGACAGACTCATGATTGGATATATACATAACTTTGCACAGCTTTAGGACAAGAATGCAGATGAGTATGAATACCCGTGCGTGAGACATGTTAATTCGAAATCAGTTTCCTCCAACAAAACTTTCACACCCAAATTTCTTTCTCTGTTTTAGTATTATTGCTCCAGTTGTTGCTCAGAATCCAGCAGACGAAAAAGATGAGGTGATCTCAAAGAACTCAAAGTTATTCGATAGTTGACTATATTTTAATATGCAATAGGTGTAAGTTATAAATCTCACAGACGATGGTTTGGGAGACGAGTAGGATAACACATCAACTGACGGTAGAAATTTTTGTTTCCAGTCACTGACATATACATATTTTTTAGCGTCATCATTCGTTTGTATTGAGATAATGTATTTCAGCTGGTGCCCAGTCGGACGGCACACGATAACAAATTTTAATTCGGAATGAGCATTACCCCACAATAACCATACACATTATATTGTAACTATTCAGTGTTAAGGATAGCAAATATTGTTACGTTTCTGGTAAGTTCTCATCTTTTTCAGTTGCACCGGTTCAACGCCTCCTGTGCGTCACATCCGGTTTACGGCCAGCTTTGTTGACAGATTTGGTGGGGACCAGAATGAGTCAACAGTGACAAGCGACACCAATAGAATTGGGATGTCAACGGCTGGTTGAGGTTAGTTCATTAGGAATATTGTGGGTAAGAAGACAGTCATGAATCACATTTGTTCACGCGGTTTAGGAAATGGCAAGGAAATTGGGTATGTTAACGGGTTGATGACTGTTGCCTCTTTTTTTTCCCACAGTTACAATTTCACGAACGCGAAAGTCGCCGAGACGAAAGTGATAGGCTAGTCTAACATTCTTTGTTGTCTCAACTTCAAGACAACAGTTGCGAATTCGACCAGACTTTGTCGTGCCTACGGATTCGATGTTTACTTGCGAAAAAAAACGACTAGACTAGGGCCTACAGATCGTCTAGACTAAATTAGTAAAATTGTAACTTTTAAAAAAAATATTAATAAATTTATCAAGACTAGACTAGACTATCTAAACTAGACTAAGCATAACACTAAAACTAAGCTCTGATACAGGAACATGACTAGCTAGGTCTGGGTCAAGACTAGACTAGAACTAGTTAGTTTTCGGCAGTTTATTATCCATCCAAAGTAGACTAGATCAAGTTTTGTAGATCTACATATCAATCGTAGGCCTATCTTTTCTCCCAAACTTGAATCAGTCATGGCAGCTGGATTTACAGGCCAGTTTTGAGTTTGTGATAGATGTCTGGCATATTTTTTTTTCTTCAGAATTTTCATGAAAAACAAGTTAAGACTAAGAATAGTAAGAATAACACTTTTTTTTCAGCCATACTTAGATTGTTGAAAACTAGTGTCATCATTATGAATTATGATTATAATCTCTAGTATAATAGTATTAATAGCTACTAGACTAGAATTCTAATAATTTTAATTGGATCTAATTTTTTTTTTTGAAGATTTATTACTAATATTAGTCTATTTTATTAAATGTTAAACGTATCCGTAGCTTATCTCTAGAGATAGGACCACTCTTAGATCAGCATAATTTATTTAGTCATTTAAGATTAGCCATCAAATATACCTATGGTCTATTATTTTTCTGACCTGCTTGACAATAGGATTTGACTAGGCAAGTAATGGTTTATTTCACATAGTAAAGGTTAATCAGTAGATTTGGCTCAAATTTTGCCCTTTTGTAGGTAATACCCACAGCAGCACTGGTGTAGCTTTAAGATTAGACAGGACTAGAACCAAAATTTTTTTTAAAAATGGGCTATCAGTGGCATCAGGTAACCACCAATTCAGAATTAAGAGCATCATGATTAGAATGTCTGTGGCACTATCGGACGGTCAGTTGGAACTCCCAGACATAGATTGTAGGAAATTTATGAAAAGTTTAATATTTGCACGTTGTCATGGCTTTATGTGATCTCTATAGAGGAAGATTTGTTATGTTTCGTAGTGATTTCAGTTTTTGACTTCATGGTTTGTGGGTGTTTTGATTTCCTGAGTGTTCGCAGCAGATGGCCCATCCAGGACAGGAGTTAACTAGTAACACTAGCCAGTGACAAAGTCAATCACATTGTTGATTTTTAAGAGGAAGTTCTGTACAAGATAATGAAAAGACATTGTAATTTATTTCTATCCTGCTTCAACTTTAATTCATCATGTCCCATAGGCCAGTTGTGTTTCAGAGGGGAAATATGCGGGTTGATCCTGGAGTATCTGGATTTTTTTTCTAGAGATATCCTTTCTGAGATACCAGAGTAGTGACATACATATGTGACCTATTAGTTATAGGGCCTATATCACCCCATAGGGCCTATATCACCCCATTCAAGTGCCTTTCAATATATTTGTGACAGTACATTGCTTCTGAACACACTAATTACAGTCTCAAATGATGTGAATGCATTCTGTCCAAAATAGCAATATTGAGCAATCCAGCAAGTCTCAAGTAGAGAAAATTTGAATTTGGACAAGAAAGATGAAATTGGCCAATGTTATTTAAGTGGGAACACATGGATGATTAGTTTCTTTTATCCTGTGTCCTAGTATGTATTCAGCTGTACCCACTAACCCCCACTCCTCCCCAATTTCCTGGATCTATATTGGATCATATTGCTTTTGCCATTCCTGTCATCAGATTTTGATGAGCCATATTTAAATGCTTTTGAGATTTGTTACCAAAAAAAAATCCACAAAGCCTCATAAACCACAACTGCTTACAAAATTGTGTAAACTATTTTTGGCTTTTATGAAATGTTTGATCAATAAATCAGTGTTTTCTTTAGACAGACTGTGTAATACGCACTTCACCCTTTAAGTTTCAAAATCTCTCTAAAAATACACTGAATACATGTCGATTCCCCTTTTTTTCTGCACTCAAGTTTACATTACTTGAGAAAAACCTAAAATTTCTCTCTGTAAACAATTACAAATCGTGACTCAAATTTATGACAAGGGGGAGAAAGGGATGTCTCCCGCAACTCATACAACCATGAAAAAAGTGTAAATAGAGTCATTTGAAAATAATATGCATTTTTCAGTGTAAATATTTTAGTTGTTTTTTTTTTGTGAGGTGTAATGCTCGGTGTCTCACTTTGTGAGACCTTCTTATGTTGGTGTAATAACCTAAATAGACTAAACCCTACTATCTGTAGTTGCTATATATATATTAGTATTAGTGATAAGAAAAATTAACAACCCCACAACCATAGTAAGGTACAGTTTAAATTTTATAGTGGAGGGGATGTATAGAGACTCCAGCAGTAAAAGTTTGTTCTGTTCATTTCAGCCTTAATTTTCTAGGTTTTTGGATTGAATTTAGAATATCAAGCATAACATCATACACACATCCCATGAAAAGTGAACACTCTGTGGAGAGCCACCTTGATGGTACAGTAGTCAGAAAATCAAATTTACTCCCAGTAACCTAAAGCCAGGGGATTCTGGCTATTGGCAGGTTTGCAAGATAGCTTTTTAAGCAGTACAAGGTACAGATATAAAAAATGGAAATCATGTCCAGTTCTGTTAGGTAAACTAAAGGTAGGAAGAGATTTTGAGCTATAACATTGAAACCATACACCAGATTATAAAAGCTGTCCTATAGACCTGTGTCTTGTAGTATTGTCAGCCTGTGCAAAAGTTGAAGGAAATCCAGCAAGTGTAATGTGAGATATTGTATTACTAAAATCACCACCCATAACAGAGAAAAATACTTTGGTGCGCAGTTATACATGCAGTATGCACTGACTTAGAAAAGCACAGTGCACATCAGGGTAATGCACAATAATATACAAGAGAAGGGTGGTGTCTTTCATTAATATACACAAGTGTCATAAAGAGGGATAGGATGGAATTTTTCTGTCACTATTTGTTGAACAATTTCTACATCTATGGTCTGTACTCAGGTTGGCAGATTCTGCTGTGTGTGGAATAGGACAAGTTTGTTTGGTGTGATTGTGTTTAGTCTGTTGTAGGCTGAAAAAATGTTCTTACTACCTACTGGCAAGAGAATAAGTTGACAAACAAAGGTTGTATTGGAGCGATAACTTGAGGTGTGGAAGGTTATAGATATTGACAGGTATGAATGAAGGGCAACTGTGACAAAAGCCATTAGAATTTATGGGATTCATAATTAATGCCATGATGAATATTTTTCATCCTGGACAGAAATGATTGAAACAGCTGCACAAGAATGATAGTGTGTCTTACCTTACATCATTACAGGTAGAAGAAGTTTATCAAGTGCCAAGGATTTAGCACTGAAGTTGGGAAAGAGCATTGATGGATGGGTTGTTTATAGCCATGGACTTGTCAAGCATATTTTAGAGAAAAATGTATTGCTCAGCCTAGGCTCCCTTTTACTCTTGATTCTGTGTCATTAATCCAGATAACACGCTATTTACGTGAGTTTTAGGACACTCTCAAATCTTTTGTCAGGAAAAGGGATGGGGTGGACTGGAGAAGAAGAGGGAGAAGAGCGAGCCTTATTAACTTATTTTCTTGTTCCGTGGGTAAACAGAATTAAGATATCTGAAAGGAAGCCATGAAAAGTAGTGTATAATCGAGCACAGTCAAAATACGGTTCCATTAAAGACACCTTTAAAACCTAAACTGATTTCTCTGTTCTAGTGCTTCATATATTCCTCAAAATTGGGCACTCTGGAACAACATGAAGTTGCCCCAAAAAATTTGAGTTATCTGTACTTAACTGTGAGTGACAAATGTTTACTTCTAAAGTTTGTGTCTAGTTAGTATTATCTAGGGAGCAAAGTCTAGTGAGCACAATTAGACTGACCTGACAAAGGAAAATTAAGTTATACTGTGGTTTTTAGAATCAGTATTGTTAACTTAGAGGGGTGTTTGGAAATGTCCCCATCTGTGCCTGAAATGCATGGGAAAAGAACATTTTGTCAGCCATCATATAATTATAGTATACCTCACCAATTTGCCTTGAAGATTCACATTCGTGTTAAAAGTGTGGAAGTGAAGTCAAAGTAACGTTTATAGAAAAGGGCAAGGTGCAATGTTGGTACCCTTTCAGTCTGCAAAGCCAAAATCCACACACAGCCGGTGCAAACTTGTGACATTTTAACTTAATCCTGGCTTGAAGGCAGCACCAGTTCAGTTAGCAGTTTAAGGCAAAGTTAGAGAGAAAAGAGTAAAGCAGTCAGCCTGGTTGTGTCATTTGATGTGGAGTTTGTTGCAGCGTTTTGTATGGATTTGTTGAACTGTTAGCCCTACTCAGTGGCTGCAGCCAGGTCATCTGTCATCAGGTCTGACAGGGGAAGAGCAAATAGTTTCTAATCCTGCCTACCTAATTTGTGGGCACACTCCCATTCTCCTGTGTTGTTAAATGCCAAGGTATTTGTCCCACAGTTTGAAAATGAACAAGTTGAGAGCGGCTGGCTGGAGTGCACTTGCTTTTTACCTTCCGTGTAACTTTAACATTGGATAAGGTCACCTGTTGTTTTGTAGACTTAAGGCATAATAAGGAAGCTCATTTTTGTTTTGTGGGCCACTTTTATGTTGTCACAAACTGTTTATTTTTACTGCTTTAAGAAATAACACCTGCCTTTGTTCATTTTGAGTCACACTTTGTGCTCATCCTGGGTTATTGTACTTTGTGAGCTGTTATATTTACATATATGTATTTTTTTGTTTATCTTTTGCAATGAATGACCTTATGATTTGAGACTTATCTGTGTTTTCTTTTCATTTACAGATGATGGATGTGGATGCTTTGTTTTGACAACTGTTGAAAAAACAGTTGATTCTAGGAGTATAATCTAAAGTTTACACACGTCACATTGTGAGATTGTTATAACTCAGACCAAGGGTGAAAGTGAATTACAAGTTTTGAGTTGGACCAGTTTGTTTACTTACTCTATTCATGATGGAAGCAGATGAAGTCACAGTAGTGGGTGAGTTATCAGACAAATTTATGTGTTGGTGTCCCAACATCATAACTTTTCCTCCTCTGTCCTTATTCACCCTTCTTATTATACTTCACATTCTAGTCAGCCAGTTCATCCTGTTTTAACCTGGTGGTGTCTTTGCAAACATTTTTGCATCTCTTTTACTCTATCTCAAACATAGGTTGAAAGTAAAACACTCTGAATAGATTAATGATAAGGAAAAATACAGATATTAGGTATTCTGAGAAACCAGTATGTTTCAGAGCTCAGCCATGGTCATGTTTAGTGTTTTTTGCCTAACTTGTATTTTCTCTCTCTCTCTCTCTCTCTCTCTCTCTCTCTCTCTTTCTCTGTGTGTGTGTGTGTTCCCCACCATGCCCACTGCACTGCAAAACCATTGATGTTTATTGGTAATATCATATACACATTAGTGTGTTTTGGTTGGAAAGGTGTATGAAATGCATTTCTTTCTTCTCTTTTGCGTGGGTGTCAAGTCAAGGCTGTGTGTTGAAAATCGCTCATATAGACTAGAGTGTCATTTGCTGCTTAAATAAAAGTTCCAAAATATATGCTTATTTACATAAATAACACAGCTAGACATTAAAGGGCACTAAGACAGTGTGTCTTCATGAGCCTTTAAAAATATTACTATGACAGTACAGTTACACTTTGTTATCTCTCCCTTTTGCGTTTGTTTTTACACTCTGTATGGAAATTAATCTGTGGAGAATGTCATTTTGCTGATTCAAAGTTCCAGCAGGTAATATGTCTGCTTATGTAAATAATACATGGAGATCTAAAAGGGCAGCAAGACATTGTGTCTACGTGACCTTTTTAAAAATACATATATACCACATTATATTACAAGTAAACAGTAGCATTGAGATATCTTTGTTGACACAGTTTCACTCTCCTCCCATATCATAAGTAAGGAGTGAGCAGATGCAAACAGAAGCTCACACAAGGTCTATGACGTCTACCTGATCCCAAACTGATGGCAAGGCGATTGGTACTGACGCAGAGGTCACGGGTTCGATTCCCACCTCATCACTTTCTTTCCATCTTCCATTTTCTCTTTGCATTTGTCTTCTTAAGCACTTCCCCCTTTATCCTACCTTGTGTGAGCATCTGTTTGCGTCTGCTCACTCCTTACTTCTGTTACTAAGTGCTCCATTTCCACCATGTACTACTCCCATATCATATTCCAGAACAGTGGTAAAGTAATAATACTACGCATATTTTGCAGTGAAATAATTCCCCTCTCACTTCTCCTTTTTCTGCTTTTTGAAAAAACAGTTGTTTTCTACACCATTCTTGGTCGTGGTTGCCTCTACTGTTATTTATATTGACCTAAACGAGAGAATACTGTTATGTTATATTAACCTAAAAGAGGCAATACTGTTTTATGTTATATTGACCTAAAAGAGGCAGTACTGTTATGTTATATTGACCTAAATAATGATTACTTTTCTTGGGGCTGCGAGACACCAAGACCTGTCTCCCCTCCGATTTTGATTTTTTCTTTGATTTGAGGGGTAATGATATTCATCCTCCTGTTTGTCAGTCTTGGTACTGAGAATGCATATTTTGTATGTATGATGAGTGAACGCAATGCGTTTTTTGTGTCTGTGTGAAGGCAATGAGTATTTTCTGTGAGTAATCGGAATGGCTTTGTTAAAAGACGTAAGATTATTGCCAGCTTTGCGTGCTGAAGGCAAGCTGAAAAAAAAAAACCAAAGTTAGAAATTAAATACCAAATGCATCACGATGGCCAAGTGAAGTATGTTGACTGTAGATAGTTAAGGAGGAACATATGAATCATATTATGTGTGCTCCGAAAGGCTCCACCCTGCGACATTGCCAACAGAACTTCTAGGCCTATTCTCGTGCACCGTGCACTCAAATATTTGTGTTTGTATTTATTTCCTAACAGCGCTCTGCGAACCTTTACATTGTAAGATTGTTGTTCGAAAGATGCGATTAAGCGTTGTTTTTTTTCTTTCCTGTGTGGGTGCAATGGCTATTCAATTGTACTGTAATGATTAGCAGGTTCGTCTCGTTGCATTTTAGTCACAAGATGTAAGCGTGTGGTGCATAAAGTATATTACTAACTACAATAGTTAAGTAGTCTGTTACTTAGATAGATCAACATCTGTCACACGGAAGCACGTATACTAAATAATATACTCCGCGTCACACAACCCGGCGATTTCCTTTCCTGCGCCAGGAAATGCGTTTTCTTTAGTATTTTTAGGTACATGTCCTTGTGAAATAATGCTCCGTTCTTTGTTATTGTCCTTTGTCAGTCACGGTTTGCCAGGGTGACAGGTTCGTGGTGTCGCGGATACGGTCACAAGGAGCTGCGCTTTTGTCTCCAGAAACTGAATCTAGGGCTGAAGTTGAATGAAATACAGTTTCGCTTTTATCCCATTTATTTCCCGTTGTAAGGGGACCCAATAGCTAGTGACTTCAGTGACTTTGAATTGTATGCACTAACAAACCCGGATTTATCCAGATAACGGCAGCAAATTTCTCTCTCTCTTTCTCTCAGTGGGTCTGTTTCTCCCCGTGGTTTTTTTTTTTTTAAACTTTATCCCCGTGACCTTGCGACAAGGATGCGCTTCACGGTGCGACGGGGTGGCGTATGGTTTTATTGTTATGTGTGTGTCAGAGCATGCGTGTCATTGGCCCGTTTTCTACACCACTATAATGGGCCAGGTATGTGTGACAGCAATTGCGTTGTTGAAATTCACGAATGGTGCTGTTTTCATAACAGGGAACCATGTCTCTTCTCCAATGACAGTATGCAAATAGCTGGTTTTTTTATTGAAACTAAGTGTGGTTCTGGCCAGGCTCTACATAAAACTATCTTTATGTGTATGATAAGAAAATGGCCCGCATTCCAGTCATTCGATTTAACGTCAAGAGGTTTTTGTTGTTGCTTTCGGGGGGCGTTCCCAGAAAGGAGGCGGGGGAGGGNAAGCTGAGATGTCAGTTTTTAATAAAATGTTCTGAGGACATTGAAATCACTGATAGGCCCAGTTCTGCCATCTTATGACAAAAAGACATATACGCACTGTGATTTATATAGTGCATATTTGCCTTTTTATCATATGGTGGCAGAATTTTCAGTTTGTTGTTTTTTTTTCTCTACTACCTGACCAAGTATTTCAGGGAGAGGTATTTTGTATGATGTAGCATTTTATGATACACTCACTATCTTTCTTGCGGCGAGATCTGTTGTCTTCGATTTCTTACAAATCTGTTTCCACATTTTCTCATTTGAGGCACTTCCACACACAGCAGTGCGAAGACATTCAGCAGATTTCTCTGGACGTAAAAGAAGATATGCCACAGACCTGGAAGATCTGGAAGAATCATGGGAAATTGTCATTGGCATTTCCAGGTCTTAAAAGTACATGTACATGAAATCAGCAAAAACCATCTGTCATTGAAAAGTAATGGAAAATTTTACAAAATTGGGTTGTTTAGAAAGAAAATTGGATTGGGTTGATTTGGAACAATCTTGTTTGGAGCAACTCTTTCGTGTATCAACCAGAGTGAACAGGTTGAACGCCATATAAATTCCATGCAGGAAAAATTGTGTATGATAGTTTTGGAGTACTGTATATGATTATCATGGAAAAGTCATAGCGAGAAAAAAAGCATTCTGTGGCAACCATAGTGAAAAGCAGTCACAGCTCTGGCGTAATAATGATGTCTGGCGATGTCTACTTGTTGTCACTGGCTAACTCAAGACACAGCTGACTGTAACAAGCATCAGTTATTAGCAGTTTCCCTCTCCGCCCATATCTTATTCCAGTGGTAATGGGAGAAAATTACGCATATATTGCACTGCAGCCTGTAATTATTCCCCCTTTTCCCCTCGTTTTTCTGTTTTTAGAAAAACAGTTGGTTTCATGCACGGTTATAAATGTCTTTACTGCTATTTCGACTTAAACAGTGCTTAGCCTACTATTGGAGCTACGAGGCTTTTAGATCTTTTTTTCCCTTTACCTCGTCCGTGAGAAAAACGTTTACGTCCAAGGAAAACTCTCATATGTTGCATTCGTTACTAATATTGGGAGGGCATTGAGTGATGCACTTGTTTTGACTCTGTCCTCTGTCCAGTGTCGTGAGCGCTTCCGTTGTTGTTTCTTCGGCTTTCTTTAATCCCAGTCCTCCCAGTTCGGCGGGTTATTTTCCAATTGATCTTTGGCCAGTTTGTCTCAGTTGGCATGCTGGTTTAGGACCTTTGCGTATCCTGAACGAACAAACAGTTGCTTGCATTCCGCCTGTCCGGTCCCCTTTCTTTCCTCACCAGTGACTCAGTCTAAACGTCACTCGTCTTATATTCTTTGACCTAGACTCAGCCTCAAAGGCTTATTGTTTGACTGTTTTACGCAACCTATTCATTACAAACAGGGTAGTCTTTTCTGAGTTCGCCTGAGCAGCATTAGTAAAAAAATTTATTTGATAAATCAGTGTTTTCTAAGGTTAATACGAGTGAAGAGGACATTTTTTTTTTTTGTTGGTGGGGGGGGGGGATAATTTTATGAGAGATTTTAAAAGTTTTTCATAAGTAATGAAAACTTTGAAGTGCTGGGAATAATGGGAGATCGGTGCTTTTTCCGTGTATGTTTAGAGAGAGGGGATTTTGAAATTTAAGGGTGAATCACGTGATAGCGCGTTATGGATAAAGCACTAATCAATTACAGGAATGCTGATAAAACTACATGTAGATCTATCCGTTTAGATCTTCCGAATCTGATAAGAATATATAAATTTAAGCATCTCAGGTGTCGCCCATGACATTGTTTATTGCTGTTTCTAGTGTTGGAAATATGTGAAGCTGCACCCATTTCATGAATATTGGTATCGAATCATACAGAGAATCTGAGATCGCGCGATACAAGTACTAGAGCGTTATGCAAATTTATTGGCTCTCCTCAGATGCTGGTGAGGGGAAAGGGGCGTCTGACCACTTCATTTCATCGTTATTCGGTTCTGTTTGTATAGTGACTAAGCCAGTGGGCCAACGTTGCATGTACAAACACGATTCTGTATTGACACTGTGGCGAAATTTCTCCACGAGTTTTCATATATGGCAATCAACGCATCGTTAAATAGCCCTTGTCCCACCGTCTTCGCCCTCATCTAAACTCTTCACTGTACATTATTACGACGTGCATACGCATACTGGCTGAATGACAGCTTGACTCTGTTTGCTTTTACAGGTCCAGATTGTATGCCTTTAACCCATCCTTCAGAGTCTTCGTGGGTCAGAACGTTAAGGAAAGAATGCGGTACGCCCATTCCTGAATATGTATTTTGAATAAGAGTGTCTTCAGCTTTGGTTTTCTATCGGGAACGTTTCTACTTACTCATTTACACCTCAGACAGAGTAACGGGCGAGTGACGTCATCAGTTCGGTTTTTTTCAATTACTATTGTATAAATTTGTTGTTGTTTTTTTCCTCTCATGAGGATCTAATTTTCACGAGTTGAGCTTCACTCACGAAAATTATTTTACGCGAAAAAATATTCCAGACAGAAATGTTCAAAGGGCTTGTTACTTGGAACCGCGAAGGGAAACGCAAATGCCGTTATTTCTATTAACAACCCCGCGTTATTTTGACAGTATCGATTATAGTACATGTATATGTATCTCTATCAAAACAAAGATGGATATATCTAAATATGTGTTATTTTTGGCACTTCGGATCACTCTAGAATTATGCCGACATACCCACAGGAGAAAACGGTCATGCGGGGCTCACAAAAATTAAATCCTCACGGAAGAAAATTAAAAAAAAAATATTCTGAAGTAATCCTCTGACCAGTGAGGGACATCCTTGTCCACCTTAGTAATTCAGCAAGGAGTAAGAACACGGGGGAAGGGAGGAAGAACATTATAAAGATAGTAGGGGGTTTGTTGGCGTGACCTGGCGCCCATAATAATACAAGTCTGTCAGGTGTTTGACGTCCTTCCCTCTGCCGTGACTCATCCCGCAATGTCACTGTTGTTTCGCAAGCGCTAGTACGGCTGATTTGTAATTAGGCCTCAGTCTTGTCACGTCTAGTCTACAAGATGTCTAGCGAGACGGTGAGGTGTAACAGTTGAAGTTGCTCGGATCAGTGGCCGCTTGCGTGATCTTTGCGTATAATAACCCACAACAGTAACCTCAGAAACCCAAAATATTAAGTGTTCACCGTAAGTTAACGCAATGCGCAAATTAATGCAAGGATTATGCATACGGCTACATATCTCTCCATCTCCCTCCCGAAAAAAAGAAAGAGGAAAAGACAATAGGAGAACATTCTGCAGTCATGACCTAGGCCTGCCCCTCAGAGGGCCACGAAGTACGGAGCCGACACACGTTTTTGACGAGGCTGAGGTTTTTTTTTTTTGTTTCCGGTTGACTCTTCCTGGTTCTATTCAGATCGACATTTTGTCTAATGTTCGCTCTTTTTGTAAATTCTTCGACCGTTCCAAAGCTGCTGGTCAGATTATAGTCTTGATGCTGTTCGTCTCTGACCTTGCAAGTTGTGTCGATGTATCCTGAGTAGGAGAGAGTGTGGGGAAGAAGTGGAGAAAGCAGTTGGAGATAGGAAATCTGTTTCAGCGGGATCTCCCAACAAAACGCCTGTGATTGTTATGTCAGTGGGTCAGATTGGAGTCAGATAAGCTAGGGCATAATAAATATTGTTCATTTTGACGTATAGAGCGGTATACCTTTTATTACATACAGTTTATGACACTTTATGCCAACACAGTGGAGTTACCATGTTTAAAAAAAAAAAAGGCGAGGTGGGGAGTGACATCGGTGCATCTGATGATTAGCGATAAGATTGGCTTTAGGCTAACTTGTGCAGGGCCCAGGAGAAAAAAAAGCGTTCTCTCTCTCTCTCTCTCTCTCTCTCTCTCTCTCTCTCTCTCTCTCTCTCAAACGCTTCGTTGCGCTTTAGTTGGCAAGGTCTGTATAATTTATTATTATTGTTCTAATGGTTCTTATTTTATTTTTCGGGTTGGAGAGAGGAGGATGTGTAAAAAAAAGTTTGGAGTACATGAATTCAAGATAAACCTAAGATGTCACATCGATCTAAGACAGGTTACATGAGTACACACAGCACGCAGAGCAGGGAAGCATTCACTCAGAAGACAGTGGCCGTATACAGTATGTAGATTCCGTGCGTTAATTAACGCATTTTTCTACTATTTTGAGGGTTTTCCGTGGTTACGGCAGTAATTTCCCATTAATGCATGGATCATATAGACAGTCACAGTGCTCTAGAGTTTAAATTCATGCACTTGGTCTCTGAAGTAATTCCACTCGTGGGACGGCCTTTGGTAAGAGATTTTCTGTTTAATATGTATATATGGCATCTTTCATTAATGTACAGAATGACTGTGCCTTTTTGCAGTTCCTGGGATGTTTGTTTTTTTTTTAACCCATATCTAAGTTTTGTTCGTATATTTTCTCCCACCTGGCCAGTAGGCCTGGGAAACTTGTTGATCGTGTAGACCTAACCAAATCAACCAACGCGACAACACATGCACTTCCTCGTATGGAGGCCATTAATCGATGTAAATCTAGTCGGAGCTCGGTAATCTTTTCTTCTCCGATTCAGACAGTGGGCGAGGTAAAGACGTCGATCCTGTGAAATGAAGCTGATGTAGGCTGTGATGTGCATTTTTTGTTTTATTTGAACTCGCTTTGCGGGATACCAAGGTGGGATTCAGGTCCGGCTGACCCAGGCTGACTCACCTGAGCACAGTATGATTTTCCACAAACACATAAATTTAAGAACTGTGGGATCAGAACAGCTGAGTAGGCAGTCAGTTCTGCCGTATCCTGGGGCAGCGGAAAATTGGGCAGGTTTTTAATCCTATTGTCAAAAAGTTCAAAGGAGTTTTCCAAAACCTGTTGGAAAATTGCGCAGGGATCTTCGCTATCGAGTATTTCTTAGGTTGCACAGGTATTGGTATTCGACGTGGTACCGACTTGAAATTCTATAAGTTTAAGTAGTAGATCCGTATTCTAACCCGCATCGTAAGGTATGAACTGAGTTTGTTTTTTTTTTATCCCCGTAAGCTCCCTAAAGAGGTCTACTACTTGAACGGTTTTCAGTGAACACTCAATCAGCTAAACATGGTCGAGGTTGGGATTCTGATTCGACCACAGCTACCTCATAATCGATGCCACACTCAAAAACCTGCTCAATTTACCGTACATAGGAAGGGCGGCTTATTGAGTAATCCATTGCATAACAGGATAAGACCTGCTCAATTTTCCGTCCCCCATATCCTGGTGTTTATTTCATTACATTTTGTCACGCTCATTCCACAAATCAGGTTTTTGAGATTTTGAGACATTTAGCGTTGTCAGCCTGTTGCACGAGACAAAACAGTGAGGCCGATGTGGTTCAGCTTGTTAAATTTGATCAAAACTCTACATTAATATTTGTTTTAATAGGTTAAAAAAAAAAAGATAATTGCAGATCATAATAATATAAACAACTCAAATCGTTTAAAAAAAACAACTTAGGCAAATATGAGGGTGATTTGTTGTTTGTATCTCTGCTTTGATTTCAATAAAACATTTTTGAGTGCCATGTCTTGATACAGCAGTTTAATCGCTTATCCATGTGTATCTCACAGTACATATCTGTGTTAGGTGAAAAAAAAAAGGGGGGGGGGAGGAGGGGGTTTTTGACATAGTATTTTTCTTAGTTTTTTCAGCCGAAAACGATCAGATATATCGTGGTAACATACTGTAGTGAGGAGAGGGAAGGAGGCCTCTCAGTTCTGACGTCTTTCCACGCCCGTTCATATCGCACCCATTGGTTCGCTGAGAGAAATATTGGGGGTGGAGGAGACATTGACTAAAGATTTGGTATTTATTATGCTGTTTGCGTACCAACGGCTTTCAGAAGCTGATTTAAAATAATGTAGTGCAGATCTGCCTGGAGATACTACTACTACTAGTAGTGGGCGGCGGGCGGTGCAACAGCCGTGCACAACACGGATCCAAAATATGTGCCGTTCTCGCATTTCTTTGTTTGTTACTAATCGGTGCCCGACATTTGTTGGAACTGGAGCGAGACTTGAATGTAACGCCTTTGATGTAAGGACGGCAGAGTGCAGGGAGTTCAGTTAAGTATCTTGCTGCAGGACCCTTGTATATATGCCATTATGGGATTGTTTAGTTTGCTCTGTTGTTTTTCCTACTCAGAACTCAGTTCTCGGTACTGGTGACATTCCAGGTGGTCAGCAAAAGTGTTTGTTTGTTTGTTTGTTTGTTTGTTTGAACAGTCACATTTAAGGTTGCACTGATATTGTTTTAGAAGAAAATGAATATTTGACTTCTATTTACCCTGTAGAGAAATTACCCTGTAAAGAAACTGTTTGACAATGCCACACAGTGTTATATATTTCATTTATAATTGATTATTTGCAAAACATTTATCCGCATTCATAATCCAGGTAGACATGGGATAGTATACCTTACATTAATATATAATAATATTACATATGGAATCCATAACAAAGACATTGATGGTTGTCGCAGTGCACTGCCCAGGTCTCCCATATCTAAAGCCAGATACCCAGTCATACCTGATTAGAATGAAGTGTCCTTCCCAAAGACACCACAAGGTAAACAGCCCGGTCGGGAATCGAACCCATATACCCAGACTATAATTATGGTCTTCAGGTTATGAGAATTGCTCTCAAAGCCACACGGCCACGCTGTCTCCCAGTGTTACAGGTGTGACACTGTAATGCATGAAAAATTTGGACGGGGAGGGGGGAAGATTTTTACACAAAGTTACAGAGTTATTGTTGACCACCCTGTTTGTTACACTACTCTAGCAATAAGCCAGTTGAGTTGATGGAGGCGTTCACTGTGGGGTTTGTGTTCATTCATTGTCGATGCATTGACGTAAAGAGGCGTGTGCTCCGGTGCGTGGCGAGGTCGTGACCGTGAATAGAGTGTCTACCAGGGGCGATTATAATAATAATATGTTTACGAAAACCTCCGCCTGGCTGATATTGATACTCATTGATACACAGAATGGCATTGTATCAGAGCAAATCTGTCGCATGTCGGCAGCGCTGTGGGTCTAGTAGCCGAGATGGAAATGTGTGCTTAACAGGAGCAAATACTTACCAATCAATGGGTTGCATAATCAACGGCTTATTTCCATTTTTCTATTGGAGCCGTTACTGTATACATTTACTTCGTCAACTGCATTTACCGTAGGCAACAGTTCTCCACATCGTTTCCGATGTCTACACATAATTATTAGAGGGGGACATTTACGACACTGTCATGCGCCATTCTCCACTATTATAATATTCCTTCGTTAAATATGGCCTGCATGTTCCTTGCCGCGCTTTGTAATGATTCTCTTCGAAACGCCGTCAAATAATCAATTTAAAAAAAACAAAACTGTAAAATAGACAAACAGAAAATGTCTGTTAAAAAAATTACAAGAATGTTTGTCCCAGTCAGCAAGTTAAGACATTCAATATGTGACCAAATTTAGGTAAGGACATTCGGGAGGGCTTCAGACCCGAGCGATACCTACCGCACTACTTCATTGCGATGACGATAAATGTTGCGCTCTCTCTCTCTCTCTCTCTCTCTCTCTCTCTCTCTCTCTCTCTGGCCAATACTTCTAGTATGTCCTGTTAATTTCGCCACTTACTCACGTCGATCCCATTCTTAGAGTGGAAATTTTATAATTGGATATCACTGAGGCACATTTTTTTTTGGTTTTGTTGTGATTGTACCTCAAATTCACGTGAGAATACTAACTGCTTTCATATCGGTTAGGTCCTGTAATAGAAGGCTGATACTATGCCTAGGAGTAGGTGTACTGACTGCATGCACTGTTTAATAAACAAACGGACAGTATCGACGGAATGTTGAGCTGTGTCACCTAGCGCCGCATGACAACAGCATAACAAACGCGGTTTGTATTTTGAGGTCAGGATTCTGCTGTACCTTCTCTCCCATCACACAAACACCACACTCGGTGTATACTATACACACACTCGCGTGCATAGACCTCAACACCCCCAACACCTCCCTCCATCCACACCACACACCACATGTACACACACACTCGCGCACATTGTGCCCAGCCCTCACACATATACACATCTCCTCCTCCTTTCCCTCACACACACTCGCGTGCATAGACCTCAACACCCCCAGCACCTCCCTCCATCCCACACCCACACACCACATGTACACATACACTCGCTCACAGCCCGCCCACCCCTCACACATACATACGCATCATCTCTCCTTCCCCTCCCTCACACACACACACACATGAATACATACTGACACAGAGATGACAGAACGACCGATACTCCTCACCTTGCACGCGATGCGCAGTGGATCGAAGACGAGGTGTGACTTGTGTTACCTGAGCTAGAGGCGTTTTCCGAGGCAGTAAGAACTGATAGAGATGTCAGATCACGGAGTCCACTCGCCGCCTGTCGCCATTAGTCCAGATCGGTCGAATTCTTCAGATGTTTGTCCCTTAGGTTACCAGGGCCGTAGAAACCTCATCGTGATCCTCACCCCATTCCCGCCTACAGCCGCAAACGACATGACGTACAGAAAATTCCCCCTTGAAATTCAAAGCTGTATTAACAACTAACTTTTCTTTTTGTCTTTGAGTGCTTCTCTAACGCCCCATCCTACATCCATCTTTTCACACACATACATATTGCAGGGATGGTGGCCGCAGCCTTGGCTGAGAACCTCCCAGCGAATATCACGCATTTCAAACACTCGAATGAGGAATCTTTCAAAAGCTTCTTGTGCTCAGTGCTCACCTACAAAGGATCCAGCTTGGGTTGATGTAACCAGAACCCCGATTCCTTTACCTCTTCCACCAGGATTTTTTTCCCTTTTGTTTTCGGTCTGTTTTATGTGTGTGGAGATGGAGTAGGAAAGATGTGATGAATTAAATTAGATTACCTACTATTGATCAAAGCGCGTGTCATCCAGTGTTGCTTTGCCATGACAACGTTTTAACTAATGCCATTTCATCTAGGCCTACTCTGTTACGGCTACAAAATAACAACTGCGACCATTGTGTCTTTCTCTTGACTTTGATAAATCTAAACGAAATTTATCTTCATGGCAGTTATTTATGCGATCAGCGTCACTTCTTCGTTGTACTACTATTGCTGCTACACTGTAACATTGTCTTTACCGCCATCCACATTTTACTGTCACCCTGCTATTGCTGCTACTACGTCTGCTGTTGATGGTACCATTACTACTGTCATTACTATTGCTGCTACTTCTACTTCTACTGCTTCTGTCTGTACTATTACTTCTACTACTACTACTACTACTACTACTACTACCACAGCAAAGTAGCAACTACTACTACTATCAGTGTTACTTAGCTGTTATCCCAACCACCATCACCATCACTGCCATTACTACTACCATTATTTGAACTATCATCACCACCACTACTGCCCGTGCTACCACGTTTACTACTACTGTACTACTGCTACATAATATACGTCTACACTATAACTACATGTACTACTACAATCACTATCCACTATAGCATGCTTTGAAACCTGACATGACATATACTGAACAACATCCATACGGATGAGCCTTGGAATTTCTCTTATGGATACGCCCCACTGCTACCACCACCTCCATATTATCATTGGCTGTTGTAACCTTCACAGAGTACAGGTAATTAAATTTTTCAACCCCACCCCCTAACCCACAAAACCGCAACCTCGTGTTACTTTCAGTGCGAATGCTCGTTACGGTGACTTTGGCAAGTGTGCCAGTTAAGCATGGTATGTCATTGATTGATGGATCTGGCCACATTTACTGGCAATTTATCCCGGCTGTATGCCAGGTTGTAATCCACTGTATTTGACTGTGGGTTGTGGGTGTTGCACTGGCACACCAGGCATGTACAACCTTGCTCAACCTTGAGCCCGGGGGACCGCTATTCACTTTTCATTCAGTGAAAGAGTGGGCCACGCATGGTAATTTATAAACACAGTTCCATCAAGCCAGGCGAGCAACAGACTTATATCACACAATAAGCTCACTTCCATGACAGTGGCACGCACTTTTCTACAACAGACAATAGCATCACCTCTTTATGTTTACCCACCCCAACCATCTCCTTCTCCCCCTGCCATCTCCATCTCCAAATGAATTCAAATACCCCCCCCCCCCNNTAAAAAAAAAACAAAAACCAACAAACAAACAAAAAAACTCTACCATATCACCCCTTCTTATATTCCCGTGAAAACGAAACTGGCATTTGTCTTGCCTCATCTTTTTATACAGTTCTCACAGCAAAACTCATGGTATAAATTTTAATGGCAGCAACAACGTGCCATTTAAAGAGAACAGCTGAGAGGAGGAATGTGGAGTTTCTTTCAGGCAAACCCTAAAACCGAAACAAAAAAAACCCCAAAAAATCCAAGTAAATAACATGCAGAAGGTTTACATTTAAAACTGAAAAATATCCACCAAAGTGACAGATCCAGATGGCCAAACTGGTCGATGATTGTTATTGTTGTTTGTTATTGTCGTTGTTGTTGTTGTTGTTGTTGTTGTTGTCGTCGTCATCGTTGCTTTCAAATCTAGTAGGAGGACTCGAACGAGGCTTAGAAATATTTCGTCAAAGGTTGCTGTCAATATTTTGGAAACCAAAAGTTTGTTTATCTGAGAATTGTGACACGGGTTGGTATTTGTTTTGTCTGCCATGTACAAAATGAATCCCAGATTCAATAATTTTGTACGTGAATCCATATCGACTATCGTGCGCCGGACCTGGCCCGAGTCTCCGAAGTTGCTCTATACATTGTGTATTACACATACACCACCATCCAGCCTCATCCATCGGCAACAGTAAAGTGTGATTTATGTGTAACAAGAATCAACTGGAATGCGTTATGGGCTGGGAGGCAGGAAGAAGGAGATAATATGGGTGGCGACAGTGAGGGCAATAAGTACGGAAGATAGAGATTATGGCATGCGAATACCAAGTTGGCTTGAACCACTCACAAAATGTGATCACCTCTCCCTCACTCTGACAAAGAGTTTATGATGCGCCATTTCTGCCCCTACCGCCACTTTCTCTCCTTCCCCACTCTCCTTGTTTGGTAATGCATACTAAACTTGTGTCATTTCACATAACATGCCCCTCCTCACTATCATAGTAAAGGGCCAGAGTTTGCTAACCTAGGTCAAAAGGCCAAAGTTTGATAGGTTAGGTCAGCAGTATAAAGGCAACATTCTTCACTCTTCATTGCTGAGCATCAGTCGCCATCAGTAAGCAAACAAAAAAAGTTCACCGGGACAGCAGATTACGAAACTGGATTAAGATTATGTTAAGATGGGAAGTAAGTTCCCAATAGACAAAGGGAATAGCCTTGTTCCCCAATCAGGACACGATACTACGGTCTTGGATGAAGTTAGTTTCACTGTTTAATACAAATATCATCATGAAAGATCTCTACAATTGTACACCAATTTACGTCCGTTTAGGTGTTGTTTAAACAATATTATCTACTGTAGTTTTCAGTTTTAAAATGATTAAAAGAGAACTCGGCGGTTTCATAATCAGGATCCCACCGTTGTGTTACCCATATATGTGTATCCGAGATGACGTTTTGCAGGNGATTAGGCTGCTAGGCGTAACCTAGAAGTTTGTTGAACCTATGCCTCGGAACAAGCATTGCGCTTAGAGTACTTGCCACTTGAACATAGGAAATAACATTGTCATGATCTGGAGAGAGTATTTTTATCTCCTTTTTCCGAAACTTTAGAAATTTCCGAAATACCACTAATTTAAGACCATGCAGTCAAGAACTTTTTGATAATGGTGCTACGCAGTCAAGTACTTTTTGGTAATGATGGTAACATCAGCAGAATTTTACAGAATTCCTGCTGACCAAACGAAAAAAAAAATCAAGTCTATGATTTATGGTTGCAGCAGCTAGACTAGTAGTTATTCTGTGCAATACAGCGCAATATCAGTGAACGAGTAAATGAGTTGGGGAAACTTCAATAGTTATGTCGGATGTTCTTGCCTAATCTAGACTGTAGATATAGAGAATTATCAAGATAATATATGTATATTACCACTCATAAACGCGTACACATTCATCCATCCACAAACCCACAAACATCCCAATACACACACACAGACACGCACACTAAAATGTATACACACACACACGTGTATCACGCTCACACACCTGCACAGTCATGCCCATACATATTACAATAAAATCCCATATAAAACATGCTCTTGGTGTACTTATTATTGAAGTATACTTGATATACTTGTTAATACGTGCCTCATTAATTAAATGACAGAATGATAATGAGTTCGTGCACGTGAAATTCAATCTTAATACCAAGGTAAGTTACACTTATTAAATGAATCAACATTTAATATCGAGGTTCCTCTACATGTTCACATAGGAAGATAAATCAGCCTTTATTTACTCTCAAGGGAATTGTTTTATAACGTCTGTTAGTTTAAGTATTACATATTAATCAGCTGCATGTGGGAGAAGAGGAAGGGGAAGTCAAGATATTAAGTTATTAAAAAAAATTATATTATAGCAATAGGTATACCTCTTTACTAAGTATGAAATCATATGCGCGAATTCTTAAGTCCTTGATAAG
>JAWQUT010000042.1:1364404-1456334 GCA_033807755.1 Ellobium chinense
TCCAGATTTAAGGCTGTGACATTTGTCTGCCTCATATAAGGAAGTGGATATGTAAACTCCGAGAATGCTAAGTGCTTCAAGCTGTGTTGCAGTGTGAAACAGTGTGAAAATTGTATTGATTTTTAACAAGATCTTTCAGAAAGAAGGAAGTGGATTTTCGTTTTTCTCTGGGTTCTTCAGTTCAATCCTTCTACTGAATGAAACTCCATTTTTATGGTTCTTAAGGTTGAATCATGGATCACGACTGGTGCCAACGGCCGGGCATTTCCCTCATAATCTAAGAACAGACAACATGTCTTATCTTTTGAACTTTATACCAGGACACGGGGTTCACTTCCTTGGGCGATTTGGGTTTTTGGTGATTTCATGAGAGGCAGGAAGTTGAAATGGAGGAGTTGAAATTAGACCGATCTACTATCACATGATACGGTTGATTTGTACTGCAGCTGCTGTGGTCTGCTTGCTGTAGTGAACTGGGACTGACTCATTTATATTCCTCTCTGCTTCACTCCCCTTCATTCCCCTTATTTTTTTTTCCAATTTCTTTGCCCTTTGCCCTATCCTCTCAGAGCCCTGTGTTCTCTCTCTCTCTCTCTCTCTCTCTCTCTCTCTCTCTCTCTCACATTAAAAAGTATCCCTTTCTATCCAGCTTACTAGAATGATGTTGTGTTTTGATCTCTCAGGCTTTGCTAGAACCCCAGTCCATATTATCGGCAAAAATGTTCTGTCATAACCACAGTGCTCTGACTCAGACTTTTCTGTTCACAAAGATCTATTCAAACCAAGTGAGCAACACTGCAAAGTTAACTGTGTTGTTGTTCATACAGAAATAGAAGATCAAGTCTGTCACCATGTTATGCATGAAACCAGTTGGGCTTTTGCAAAACCTTGTCAACTTCTGTTCACACATTAATCATTCTTATGATTTATTAGTTGACTTCATGATTAAAACTCTCTCCTACTTTCATTCTTCTTTTTGTCCTTTTCTTTTTTTAATGGCCATTCTTTGTTTGGATTGCATTTTCTACATTCACTCATTGGAGGAATAACTTATCAATGTAATATTTTTCATGATGCTTAGCATAGGACTAGATTGTAGCTGGTAATGTTTTTGAAAGCAGCTGTTGTCTCGCATCTTCAGGAAGTTACATGATGTCTTTCAAATGTAATTTGTATCTCCGAGATCACTGCAGGTGCCAGAATTGTGACTTTTCGCTGCTCCACCAGTTCAGAATATGTGTCATTTACACTTATCTGCATTATTGCATGAACAGATATATGTTTGGTGTCATGAACATACAATTGACCCTGTGTAATTGAAGAGCGTTTTTCCAAAAGTCACTAAGTCCACTTTCGTTGAAAATTTAGCTAAGTGTTTCCTACTCTCTTTTCATCCTGTGATTTGCTGATGCTTCAAAACAAGCTTAGACCACATTAACCAAGCTGGTAAAATATTGCCGTTTTTTCTAAAGGGGTTAAGTCCAAGCCCTCTGGCTTTCCAAAATGCGATGAGTCCTCGCGCATGCACCGTATCGGTCACTTCCTCGGACGTTAAAGGTTGGTATCGAGTCGGAGTTTAACTATAGAATCTTCTTGTTGTGAGGATGTTAATTATTTTTGAGGCTTGGAATACTCTGAATTTAAGAAAATAAAATAATTGACAGACATGGTATGTTTGTCTCAGAAAGCAGATATTTAAATTTATTTTGAAAATAAAGAGGGCGACTACTTGCATCTGGTTCGCCCGTCTTTACAGGACTTGGTCCCTTTTAAAAGATCACTTATTTTAGTACCGGTAAATCTAAAACCTGACATTTTGTTGAACAGAACCTGTCGGTCTGTTTTCAATGATTACTGCACAAATTTTAATTTTTAATTTTTTTTTGTAATTGTTAATTGTACATTTTTTAAAAATCTAAATGTAGTAGATCCATACACACACTATTTCTCTCTCACGCTCTCCCATTCACACCCACACTCTCTCTCACACATATGCACACATCAATCAATTAATTCAGTTTCAAATATATTTTATTACAAGACAATGCCATCAGTGAACAAAATATTTACCTCAGTAATGTCAATGTTTCAGAAGGAGCTAAGTCTATGGACTTGGAGCGTTTTGCAGAATCGCACAATTTGTCAACAACATTATTTAATGTATGAGTTTACAAAGATCTCATTTATCATGTCTCTAAAGTTACTCTTAAAATACTCTTACTTTATGTGGAGAGAGGATTTTGATATTTAATTCCATCTGTCTTTCACTTAAAATTTGTTTCTACTGACAAAAAATGTAAATTGGACTTAGTGCATTCTGGAAAAACGCTCTTCAATTGCAGTCTGGATAATTGCATTGTTGACTGAATCGCAACACTTTTCCCATAATAAAATGCACTGGATAATTGCAGCTTCTTTTTTTTTGCATCTTTTCCCATGCTGTCAAGGAGTTGAGAGTGAACAGAGTCAACTTTATTAGGAATTCCTATTCCAGACCAAGCACATTATTAATATTGACTTGACATATCCTACGAGAAGGCAGAAAAACAGACAACAATTTTCATTTTAGTGCAAAACCTGAAAAAGTGCTATCCTGGTTATGAACAGTGAGTAAAATGTAATGAATTTTCACATGTTATTATCAATTCTGCAGTTTTGATCCCTCATCCTGTAACTTGCTAGTGTAATATATGGTTTGATTCAGTTATACAGTCTGTATTTTCCTCTTTTTTTTTTTTTCAGTTCATGGTGCAAGGGGTCTGCAAGGGAAAAAGCCAGGTAAGTTACATATAACTGAAATATCATGTTGGTTTAGGCATTTTTTGGGACTCATTTATAAAGTATGTAATTTCATTTTGGGGGAATTTTACTTCGCTTGCCTCCTGGCAGATACTGACCTTTGTCCCTTCACTGCTTCAAGGTTCAAACCCTTTCAGAGAACGCATATAGATACATTCGTCGCAAATTTATACTTCCCAACATGTTTTCATGTAGTGTCAGCAAAACCCTTGTTACCGTAAGTCTGATCACTTTTTAAATCACTAGGATAGCAGTTCTTTGGTGGGAGGAATCAATGTATGAAGTATAAGGTAAGGGAGGGATGTAAGGCATACAAAATAAATGGTATAAAGCACCTTGCAGTCAGGTTATACTTGACATGCATGTCAATGTACTTTGCAGTCATGTATTGACTTCTTACAATCATAAAAAGCTTAAAAGATCTCTTTTCTTTCATTTGGGGGATGTGGTCAGGGGATCTGTTTCTGTATAGGGAGCCATCAGTGAAGTCCATTCATTAGTCTTTATCAGAAAATCTTTTTTTTTTTTTCTTGTTTGTCAAGAATTTAATGAAGCAGAGAGGTTTCATGATGATAGCCATCAAAGAATGATGTAACTCCTGAAACTGTTTTCCTTCTTTCAGGTCGGCACAAGTTCTCAGTGATATTTGGAGTAGGCACCAAGAAGTACCGCACGAGTGTTGTCAAAGATGCAAATGGCAACCCCGACTGGAATGAGGAATCTGTTGTGTAAGTAGTTCCTGTATATCTCGAACTTTTGTTTTATCATGACAAAGGCCTTGTTTTCTCAAGGGACAATATAGTAGTGTGTCCCCTACATCTGCGCCACAATTATATCATGCATTAGACAGCATTGGTCAGAAAATGTAATTGTGTGTTTGTGTTGTTGTTTTTTTTTTCTTGTGTTCAGCAACAAATTTCACTGAATCAATATACGTTACAAAAATGTGAGGATGTCATACTGGTGCATAATTTTTAGCTGCAAAATGGCCATTTTATCATAATTGTGTCATTGCTTTAAGGACCACAGATCTATGTTTGGTACCACTCTAAAGACTAGACTTGTTTATCATAAGTGATGGAAAGTGATAAAACTGACATGCATGAATTCATAATGAGCTTGGGAGGCTATTTCTAGAATTATTAATGCAAACAAAAAAAAAAAAAAGGAAACACCAGAATCATTACAATGTTCATTGTGGCAAACAGGTGACCTCATACTCATATTGACTTGTTGGCCATCTTTATCTGGTGTGATTCTTTGGTTCATTTTAATTTTTAGCTCAATGGAAGCTGTTTTTTATATGGTTTGAAACAGGGATAATATAACAACAATATGATAATATGATTGTGAAATCATTTATAAGGCATAGAGTAATGCCCACAATTTCTATCATCTCCAGCTTAAAAAAATTGTCAGAATACTTTAAGTGTTAGCAGTGTTTATCCACCATATGTCTGATCTGCAATCAGTAATATCCTTGTGCTGTGCAACCATTTTGCTATTCTTGTGTCAGGTAAATAATAATATTATGTTGTTTATGCTATCCTCCCCAGCCATGTGACCAATGCGAGTGACCATGTATTTTTCACTGTGACTGAGAAGGATGATGTGCTGGGTCAGATTATCATCCCTGTGGCATCCCTGCTAACTGTGAAAGGAGTGGTGAAGAAATCTCCTTTGAAGGCCCACAAGAAGTGCCCTAATCCTCAAGGGGAACTCATCTTTCAGTGCTATGTTTCCAAACAGAGACCCAGCATGATAACCCCTCAAATACGCTCAGGAACAGCAAACACAGGACCCCAGTTAACAGGGTTCCAGAGGTTGAGACAGAATTTTTCACCCACCCCTAACACAATTATGAGACAGAAGAAAGAAGAGAAGGAGGAGAAAAGAAAGTCCAGCTCCCTAGCAAACTTTAACAAAAAACTCTCAAAATCCATTCATGATATTTTCCATATAGGCAGATTTGGTGGCAACAATGACCAGGAAGAAGAAGAAGCCACAGGAAAGAAAGGGAAATTCAATTTCCGCTTCCCCAGTGTAGGTTCAGGGTTGCAGGATACTGGTAGGGAAATCCCAGTTGTTACTCACATTGTCCCTAATATAGCTTCAACGCATGGTGGAACACGCCTGGTTCTAGAAGGGCGTAACCTCGGCCTTGGTAAATCTGACATCATGGAGCTTCTACTTTGTGACTTAGATCTCTTGGACACTATAGAATTTGAGTCTGACAACAGGATCTATGTGACCACTAAGCCCACCACAGCTGGCAAAGGAGATTTGTGGATAGAGACTGTCTCAGGTGGTCAGAATGTTATCAAAAATATTTTCACCTTCATGGACCGCTCAGCCACAACAACCCCTGTTCCAGAAAAAAAGGCATCAGATACTGGATCCATATCAAGCAGAGGGAAGAATTCAGCTTTGGCAGAAAGCCTGGCAGAGAAGGCACCTATCCCTGAAGATGGCACAGAGACTTCAGTGAAGAGTAACACACCTGTACCCTCCATCAGCGTTGAAAGGTCATCATCACTTAATCAGGTAATGATGTGCTGCCCGCAGTATGTTGTTAATGGCTTGTGACAATTTTGGGGGGTTACAGATACAAAATTTAAAAGTCTTGCCATTCTTAAGGAAATTTAACACTTCGCAGTGACATTTACATTGTTTTGCTGATCAAATGAGAGTATGGACAATATTTGTTCTCTTTTGCCATTGAATTTAGCTTTTGAAAACTGTAAAGATTTCTTAGTATTAAAACACATTAGTGCCCTGTGTTGGAAATTAGAGGCATTTAGGTTTAAGTATGCGGTTGTGGAAATGAAATTGCATCCCTCAGCTGACATAAATTTACTCTTTTCATTTTCACAAATGAAAATGAAATTATTATAATCAGTAGTACAAAAATTGTCATCCTCATTCAGCACTCTGCTGACCTAGGTTTATATTTCTCTGTTTTCATGAATGAAAATGGTGTTATTTTAATAACCAGTACAAATTGTTTGCCTTCCTCTTCTATTTAGCTCACTATGGACTTGTACATACCATTCTCTGTTTATACAAGTGGAAGTGAAAATAACAGAATTGTTTGCATGAAAAATGTTATGGAACATTTTCCTTCCTCATCTAGGATGACAGACAGAAGAGAAGAGGCTCTTTATCAGGGTCTGCCACCTTACCAAGAATGCATCCAACTAGTGAAGGGGACACAGCAAGCAGTGGTGCTCATGACAGTCCCACAGGAAGGTTTCGCAAAAACTTTCAGAAGCATACACGCAGAGCAAGTGAATCAATCGTAGAGATGAATAAGGAAGCTGAAGCCAGAAAAAGTGAGTGTCTTCATAACAAAGTACTACAGAAACTTCAAAGTTTTTGGTGCATACCTTTGGAAATCAAGTATTATATTGTATACAGTTTATTTGATAATCTCAAAACAAAATTGGCACAGTTGGAGCTTAATATTGACTTTGAGACAGGGAGAGGATACTTTGCAAAGATGTCTTTTCACACTATAATGAAGGGACTTTTTTTGTCTTAATGTTTGATCCTTCCATTCTGCGCATTTTCACAGGCTCCGAGAAAGCTGAACTGCAAGCTGAAATTTTACGTCTTCATAAAGAAAATGAAGGTAAGTGTACCTGTAACATCAAGAAATCTGAAAGACAGGATATCCTGTATTTTTTGCAAGTCATTTGTAAATATACCAGTCTTCTGTTTCCTACCATGTACAAGTACTATCATTGGCAAATTACTAATTAAAGTCAGATATAATAACACTAGTTCTGGACATCTGGTAGGCTAACATCTGCAGTACTCATTGTTGTTAAGCTTGCTGTTTGTGCAGTGAAAGTGAATGACAGTCATTTTATGTAGCAGCATATGCCTCTAAAAGTTGCAGTTAATCAGTGATCATTGTATGTCATAACAAACATTTTCTGATCGTGAGTGAGGACTGCTGTGATAATGAAGGCGTATATCCATGGCTATAATTTTGGCAGGGAGGGTACCAAAGTTTAAAAAGCAAAAATGACTTTAGGCAAGGATGGCATCCTCCATTTTGGCATAAATATTTCACCTGTAAGTGACAATTACTGTTAATGTAAAATTAAAAAAACATTACTCTACCCAAGAACACTTTTACAAATTTTATTGAGTCAGAAAAGGTTTCTGTCACAAAATCATTTGCAATTTGGCTCTTAGGACCCATGTTCAATTAGTATTGGGGTTTTACTAGTTATACAAGAAGGCATTTTCCTTACTTTTGTAAAAGCCTTTATCAGGCACTGATAGAATTTATCTGCATCCAGTCAGCCAACAGACAGTCTGAGCCCGAAATCAGTGATTCAGACTTTCTGGAATGCCTTTCTTTGGTAGATTGTGTTTAAATGTTTAGTATTCAATTTGCCACTTAACATGCCCAGTCCTTAAAATAACTATAGTGCTTGTCCTAGTTTTCCATTGCCTGTTTGTTTTCTTCATTCATTCACAGCATTAAAGCAGGAGAATGCAGATATGAAGTCTTACATTGATGGGTTGGTGGCACGAGTGATGATACACTGTCCAGAGGCCCTGGCAGCAGGAGACGACCTTAAACCTCTAAAGAGTGGGACGTAGGAGATGCAGGAACTTCGTTGGCAAGAATAGGGAATTCTATAATTTGTAAAGCCTAGTTATCTGAGTTATGTGCTGTCTAGCACAAGATGGGATTTGGGCAGTATGAAACTGAAGTTGTGAGAGGAGGATATAAGAAGATCAGAAATTATAATTTCATAAATCTCTGATGGCTGCCCTCAAGCTGTGTCTCTACTTGTTATGCTTCTGTACCAGTTCAGCTATGACCAACTCAGACTGCATGTATAAAATTTCTTTAAAAAATCTATCATACACAAAACAAGAAAGTCTCCACACTTTACTTACACATATATAGATCTGCATGTCCAGTCAGGAATATAAACTGTCATAAATTTGAATAAATCATGGTATTTAAGGGCAAGTGCGGCAGAACTAGGTCATTTTCATTAATAAAGAGAACTTTGTCATTTTGGGGTGAAAAATGGGTCATATAGGGCCTGGAAAGAAGATAAACAAGGGTGTTTTGCAATTTCCTCCCTCCGTTGCTATGGAAACGCCAATTGTTTGGCCCCCACAATGGAAAATATGCATAACTTTGAATTCTTCGATCTGGAGAACAACAGATGGTAGGGTGCTGTTGGGGGTTTTTTTGCCTTTATTTAAAATAGGATGTCACAGGCTTTTTTTGATTTAGATAGATTTTTAAAAATAATTTTTTAAAAGTGTCATGAAAATGTTCAACTTTAAAAATTTATAAAAGATAAAAAACACCAGATATAGAAAAAATCCTGTGATAATATCAAAACAGAGGCATGGAGAGTTGTTATGCAAAATTTTAGGTAAATTGGATCAGAATAAAGTCAGATCGAAGGGTTAGAGTAACGAAAACTGTGATTTTGAGATAATTGACGTTAAAGATTACCAACAGATGCATTTGAGACAGGGTGACATTTCCTTTTGCATGAAAATAAACTTTTTGAGACAGGTATCATAAAAATAACTTCAGGAATCGATAAAGAAACTGCCCTTAGCTCATTTTACACAATTTGACCCAATTCTATCCCTACAGGGCACCGCATTTGCCCTTAAGCTGCATCCTTTGACTTCGACAAAAGAATCTGAAGAACCAATGGACAAGGACACTTGAAGGTCCTATTGAACAGTTGATCTGGGTTGTCAGTTTTTTCCAGTTTATGTAAAGTTTCTTGAAATGTTATGCTCACACTTCATGGCATGACTTAGATCACAAAGGTGTCAGCTCTTCAGTTTTCCATGCTGCTGGTTTCAGGAGCTACTAACTTTGACTTGTTAGTCTATCATTATCATCCTATCTTCTAGTCCGCGCATGCATGAATAAGGCTGTAGGCCTATAATCCTGAGAGAAAAAAAACAGTCACACCTCCATCTCCTCCTGAGCCCGTAATGCAAGTGCTGATTTTAAACAGTCATTACCAAAGTATGCAATCAAGAAAGTCATGATAAGTTTATTTTACTTGTCCTCCTTTATTTATTCAAAACAGCATTTGTACATTCTAGTGATGAAGGAAACTACCTGTGTTGATTTTTTCACTATGCTGATAGTTCTGTCAGTAAGTTGAGTAAGTCAAGCCCTTGCTGTTGCTTCAAGGGTTTCTTGTTTGTTATATTATGTTTCATGAAAGAGAGTTGTATGCAGAAGTATGATTTAGAAAGTCAGATATACATTGCCAGTCAACTTGCAAGTATACAAGGATAGTCTGTGCACCTTGTGATAAAGGGGAAGCATGTGGTACATAGCTGGAAATGACGTAATCAGAGGGAGAACTGTAAAATTTGTGGTATAGTAAATAAAGATGTTGTTTTGAGGGTTAGTTACATATTACTAGTCTGTTACAGTTTTAAGTGTGGTGGGGGATAAACAAGAAGATAATGGCAGAAGAAATTTATAAAGAAGAGGGATAAGACAGCATTGTGGGTCGTTACAGCAATGTATGCAGCACAGAAATTCCTTTAAAGTTGAAGGGATTCATTTATATTCTCTGAATCTTCAGACTCTGGGCATTTGTTATAGTGATCCAAGAACGCTGAACTTTTTCAACTTCACTGGTCAAACCTCAGAATATGAAGAGTGGAAATAGAAATTTATTATAAAGAATCATTCTCGGATCTCCATGATTATTGCATAGTTTGTTTGATATATTTCAAGGTTGTGAATTGTACCGGCTTATTTCTTGTTTCCAAAATAAGCACCGACAACAATACTCCTCATTTTACCAATATTGCCATGTATGTGTATGTATTATTCACTGACTTGACATCTTGCAAATAGTTTGTATATTTACCTTTTTTAAATGCAGTTTTATTATCTTTTGATGTTACACTCTCTTGATATATTATTATTCTGATGTACCGAGCCACAGCAGATACTTTGTATTTCTCATGTGAGACTGAAATACTGACATTGTGAACGTTTGACTGTGAATTAAGATCTGATGCATTGAATTATCTCTGAGTTTTAAAAGTTCAATGATCTGTTGATATTGGTTGTGCCAGGTTATTGCCTGTAAAATCCTCCCACTTCAGGAGAAATCAGCTGTTGGTATTCTCTGAGTAAACACAGGTGCATGGATGAGCCAGGAAAGTGAAAGTCCAGTATAATTATACCATATCAAGATTTATTTTATTATCAGGTATTTTTGTCTCTTCCCCTTGATCTGTGACATGAGTTCAGTTTTACTCTGCTTTGCAACATCAAAACAAAATGTGCAGCTGAAGTCAAAACTATAATAATATAGTTTTGTTATTGCATTGCAGCATAAACGGTTGTGTTTATTAATAACCAGGAATGGTTTTTATTATTCCCCAAAAATGGAAGAAATTCATCTGTCCGTTATCAGACACCTTGAACATCATATGACCTCACTGTACATATCAGATTGCTGATAGTAAAACCCTGGTAATACAACTTTGTATTGAGATTGTACCTGGTAAGCACAGTTGATTGTTCTAGTCCCATCATAGTCCCCATTTGTCCAAGAAGGAGTAACAGGGCTCATGGGTACTAGGGTAAACTCAAGACTTAAGGGTGGTTGTATTATCAGGATTGCACTGTCTTTTTGTTTGTGCGAGACATGAAAATAACGTTTATTCAATACTTATATAGTAAAATTGATTGAGTGCAGGGTGGATTGGCAATATCCTGTTGCTTTTTGTTTTCCTTTTTTTCCCCCCATGTTCTTATAATGGACAATGATCTTCATATAATGAGTTTCATCTCAGTAAAACTGTCAGTTCAAATTATGTTATAATATCAGAGAACATCAGTAGAGGATAAGATGGGCATGGGCTAACAGGCTGGTCATTTTTTGGGAAATGTTTGGTTTCGTCCAAAAGTATATATGTTGAGCAGCTGAATAAGTTCATTTTGCAGCACATGAGAATTCTTTGCATGCCACAGATGAAAGCTGCCCTTTCATGACATATAGGACAGGGTCATTTGTTTGTTGATTTTCGTCTAGCTGTTTCAGCACATGCTTAAAATTTCAAGAGGCAACAAAGAGTGCGACACATTAGAGACAGGAGTATTGTCCTAAACAGTGATTTCAGACTTCAGTTCCTTGAAAGAAATCCAGAACTACAGGCATGACATTATGATTATCCTATTTACAATGTGTCAGCAAAATTACAGAGAAATGAGGAATTTGACAATCAGAAGGTGCACACAAACCTCATTTGTGAACACCCACAGTAGTACTTATTAGGATGCCCATGTCATTGTATATGGCCAGTTGAAATCACCAACAACATGGCTATCCTCTGTGTGGTAATAGAGGGTGAAAAGCCCTTTTTCATGATGCCTTTCAGTGCCAGATTGGCCTTTCTAATATTTATAGTCTTTTGGCAAAGGCGGAAACCACTCCATCAGAGGTATAGCCACAGTCTGGATGGGCTAAAGCCACGAGAATGTGTGGAAAACATGACTTTCATAGTTTTACCAACAACATACAGACCTAAATCTAAGTGGTATGGAGTTCTGCTCGACATCAATCATGGTTTCATATCCAACCAAGTTGTACGAGGACTAAATTTTATAAATCATAAAATTTGCGATTTTACATTCCCCTTCTCTGCCCTTGATGAAAGATGAATTTGCATCTTTGATTAAATTGGTGTTCAAGTGAAGCTCATTATATGATAATCAGACTATCATAATTGCCTTTGTGAATCTATTTATTAGCAGCATATTTAATGTGTAATTATCTAACAGTTGTTAAATGTGCTTATGCAAACTTTTGTATCTGGCGCCATTGTTTAAAATTTTTCACATGAGTTATACTTCAGTGCTCATATCACAAAAAGTTTGTTTAGTATCTTTTGAATATCTATAGTGTACTTATTTGTTAACCATATACGGTGTAGATCTGAGGCAAGTACAATGGAAATTGTTTTTAAGTTCATGCAACATTTGAAAACCAAAGTTCTCAGAGTTCATAAAGTTAGTATCAAGCCAGCATAAGTTCATATTTTCACTTAAGGCAGCTGCACAGGGAGTCACAGCGCAGAGATCACTATAAACCAGATTTCAGAGCACTGGAAATTATGTAATTTTTGTATAACAGATGTGGTTAAATGTAAAGGGATATGTAAGTTACAATTCAGTGTATTATGAGGTATCTCCACATCACATTGCAAACTAGAGGACTTATTCTATTCGTTCACTGCAGTATACTCTGAGTTTTGTTGCTGTGCACGGGAGTTATGTTGTTGTGAATTATCATTTGCCAGTAATCACACTACAGGATATGTTTTTCTCATAATGAGTGGTTGTGTGTTTTTAAATTCTGTGATACCTAAGGTTGCCTTCTTCACACTATGTCATCACAATATTCCCAATATGCTACTCAGTCATTCCCATTCATTTATCAAAATAATGAATATGCTGCATATATTCATATACATAAAATAAACAAAAGATACTGGCGTGAGGAGCAAGGGTTTCATGGATGGGGTGGGTATTGTCACAACAGTCCAGAAGAAAGAATTTACTTATGGCAGGTGAGCTATTTAATGTACAAAAATTTACAGCTGTGTTTCAAGGAGGGATGCAAATTTCAATACCATTACTGATGATGTTTAGTTGTCAGAATGTGGACAGATTTGTCTTGGCATGTTCATATCAGGTTTTGGAGGTCCAGAAATAAGTACAGATGTTTTGCTAGTCCCAACATTTTCTTTATAATTTATAATGTCCGTTATGAAATGTGACTGGGTTAACCTGAAAACCAGGTCTATCACAAAACATTTCTAAATCCCCTACCATCCCATTTATGTGGACCAAACCATACTCACTTTCACTTGCAATAAATCAGACTTGATTCAAATGTCCCTGCTGCTTACTAAAATTAAGAGCAGAAAGAGTCTCATTAATCATTATCAATCAATCACAAGATTTTCCTCCACAACACATAGTTTTGGTTGTATGCTATTAAATTTAGACTGAAGTGGGGAGCAAAGCCTTTTTCCTTTACTATATATTTCCCTGTCATGATGGAGCCGAAATAGTGATGTAACGGGATCAATGAATTTAATATCAAGCATGCGAGAGTATAGTTAAAATCATATTACATAAATTAACAGCCCACATGCTGTAGAGGGATCAGATGTTGTCAGAAAGAACAAGTTACTTCAGTTACTTAAATTTCATTTCCAGTAGTCTGCTGAGACCCATTCAAAGAACATTAAGTAAGCAGCAAGTCATGGCCTCATTTTATGAAAATAGCAAGGGAAGGGTGGAAGTGCTTGTAGGCATCTGATTTAGTCTCGTATGAATACAGTCTCATAACATTTACCCAGGGAAGCTGAGTCACTTGTGCTGTGCTGAGTTGGGCTTGGTTTCATAACAGAAAGATGAAAATAAAACTTTTCATGTCAAATCAAAAGATCATTCAATTACTCTCATCTCTATTTGCTTTTTGGTGCATCATAGCTATTTTCATCCAGCAAGTGCTGTTGCCTTGTTCCATTTCTATTCCAGATTGATCATGAGTAAGTGTAACTCTAATGTATGTAGTAGGCCTATTTTTTTCCTCTATTGACAGGTTCCTGAGAGTTCAACAACTTTAACAAGAAAAAACTCTCACCTTTCTTATTCCTCAGTGATGAGGATTACATGACTTATGGCAGCATTATATTTCTCTTGTGAAGTTTGTGATTACCATTACTTAATATTGTAGACTCCAAATTCTGTTGCCAATTTAATGTCTGATTTGCACAAAATTATAAAAGATAGGGAACTTGACATTAGAAAGTCCATCTGTCTAGTGTAACGTGAAGAACCAGGAAGAGCAATCATTCTTGTGGTGCTTGTAGTGTCAGCACTTTATGTATGGCCATTGAAGTTTGTTACAGAATAATCAGATTTCATTCTGTATGTTACTCCAACCAAATTGCACTGAATGATGATGCATTGTCATTACAATATTGTTATATTATGTGAAGTAAAAGTGGTGGATACAAGACAATAACATTCCAATACTTAGCAAGATGGTCCAATACATGAATTTCAAATAAACTATATTATCTTTTCATTTGCCTTCCTCAGGATTATCCTTTGAACACGTGTGAATGTGTGTGTACAGTGGATTGGGGGCTGGGACCTTTTCTAGTGTACAGACTTGAATGCAATATCCATAATTATCATATTTAGTTCTCTGGATAATGCATGCAGGTGGCAATATGTTACAGATTCATTGGCCCCACAGGGCAACAATGAGAAGAACTTCAGAATTCATCACAGTCAAAACAGTGTTCTCCAAAATATCAATCAGAAAATCAGTCATTCAAAATATCTCACACTCACTTATCAAGTCATCCTTGAAATGTGTGAAATTCTTGAAGACATGCTGACAATTCCGTTTTGTTTTTTTTGTGTGTTTTTTTTTATCCTGGACATAACAGCATGAGGGTATTATCCAAATACACCTTTATGTCACTAGACATAAAAAAAACCCAAATTATTTAGTCTTTGATGAAGTGGGGACACTGACGTGATAACTACAAACTTGATTCTTTTTACATCAAATGTAAAAAGTGGAAGTTATTTACACTGAAAGCGCTTAATCCGAAATACTGCTTTATCCTAAATGTTTGGAGGTCTCCCTGAATGTCCTATAAATTCTTTGTCACCTCACTCCATTTTATATAAGAAAGAAATAGTTCAATAGATTTTTTAGTCTAAATGTTTTTACATTCAGTCATCCAGTCTCTGCAGATCCTTGCTGTTTGAATTAACCATTCAAGCAAACAAGCCCCTATCAAAAGTATCTCTATTAATGGGCTTGTTTTTGTACAGTACAATTGTAGATGATAGTGGCTTGCATGCATGTTTCTTTTGCAGATGGTGGCTGTGAGAAGAACAAGTAATGTCATTCATTCACGGCTTTCTACAGACACATTCAAACAGTGGTAAAACTGCGGTTTGTGGCAGGAATGATTTAGCTGCTTTATTGAATGCACATCTTCATTTTGCATCATAACTTTTTTTTTTTCACCAAGTGATACTGCAAGTTTACNCCCTTCTTTTTTCCCCCAACATAACACTTCACCTAATGACATCAACAATGAAATATGTTACATTTTAAATTTGCAGAATCTGCGTCACAACTCGGTAGTTAGTATAGCACTGATCATAAGGCCATGTGTTACTTCACTGGTTACCAGTCAGAGCCAGAATTGAGTACAAGACTGCCACTTTTTGTTATAAGACCATAAATTGTAGTTCACCTGCATACATATCGGACCTGGTAGCTGAGCACAAGCCCACTAGATCATTACGATCTGAAAATGCCTCTTTTCTCCATGTACCAAAAGCAAACATGAAAAAATTTGGAGAAAGCGCTTTTACGTCCTCAGGCCCATTTGTTTGGAACAAACTACCTAAAAATATTCGTAAAGGAAAAAGTGTAAGTACTTTTAAGAAACTTCTCAAAACATATTTGTTCAAACAATATCTTGATTGACCATGACAGTCTGTGAAACCAAATGTTTTTTTTTTAACATCTATATTGCAGTACATGTGTACCGAGTGTAGTATGCTTGAATGTGTGGGCTGAATATTATATACAGTAATCTTATTTACTTCTCTATGTAAAGCGCTCAGAGCCTGTATGTACAGGGATGAGCGCTATATAAATGCCATGTATTATTATTATATATTAGACTGCGGCTTTTGTCCATCTTTTGCTGGAGCAGGCATGCCTTATAAGCAGAAATACAGTTGAAACAATTTGCCCAGTCCCACAGATTTTGGTTTAACTGACTTCTGTACAAGAGATCTCTCAGGCTTGTCAAACCAAATTTGTGTCAGGTGAACTCTGGACCATGGCCTCTCCCGTTTCCAAGCACTTGTTTATGCTGTGATCTCAAATATTTTGTAAAATGAATATTTCCAGATGCCTTTAAGGACTAATCCAATATATATTTGTTTTCTTCTGTTAACTCGGGTTGATTTTCCAGATTCTGTTATTATCATTTCTCAAACATGTAACAACCAGTTATTAGACCTGATTTTCACAAATACTGAGACACTGAAATTCAGGACCTGAACAGAAAAATTTCTAGCTTTATGCTGTTGGTTTCATTTCCAAGAAACAACACAGAGTAATATACCAAATTTTCTGAAAAACTAGCTGCATTTTGTTGTTGTGGTATACATATTCTAAGTGTAGACCAGAGATAACACTTTGACTAAAGATTAATATATTCAAACTGGTTTTGTATACACAGAAACTGTTGGCCAACTGATGGCTGGACCATAATACCAAGTTTATTTACCAGATCTGAAGTTATGACCTCTTTCGGCACCTGGACTGTTTTGTTGGATTTTGTTTGTAAAAAATGCAGACATAAATGTCGTATCTGTTTCCAGATCATGTCATTAAAAAAATGATTTTTTGTGGGGCCTTTACGCCTGTGCAGAGCAGACACTATTCAAAAGTATCTTAGCCGTAGGGAAGAATGGGATATTGGTGGAAGAAGACTGCCAGTGATGTCAAAAAAAAAGTTGAGAAGTTCAGTATGTGTACTAAACAGTGCATGGAAGTGCTGGTTTTCAAGCTAACCTTATGCATTTCAAGTAAAATTTTTAGCTTGGTGGTCACATCCCTCCACAGCTGACCAACAGTATATCATATATGTACAACAACATGTAAGTTTAAGTTTTGAGAAAAAAGACTATCACAGTTAGTAATGTAAAACTGCATAGAAATAAATTTTAACATACAAATTTACAATGTAACAATAATAGAAAGACCTTATTAAGAGTTAGAAAAATGCACTGGTGAGTCATTCACCCTACACAAAAATACTAACGTGAAATAAGTGCAAGTAAAAGACATGTCTGTTTTCAGCTTATTGCAGTTTACATGTACCAGCTAGAAACCCCTCCTATTGAAATACGAAAGAGACCTGGCACACAGAATACATTGTAACTCAGTTGTAACAGGTGACTGGGACTATCCAAATTTGGCCATTATAACTGCATTTGCTCAGGAATTGGAATATTTAGACAACAGAAATAACCTCATTTATATTACACTGGCCTTCTCTTTGTGCTGGAAAAAAAAGACTTTCTTGCGAAAATATTAGAGACAGGACTCAAGCTGCACTCATTTAATTGTTGTGGTCAAATGATCTGCACCTGTCAAGACTAACCACTAACTGACAAGCAACATTCCCCTGACACTCAGGATAGTCTGAACAAAGAGACTACAGCCTTGAAGGTTTCTGGACTTTGTTGTTTTTATTTTAATAAACAGACAGCCATGATATAGGTCAAACTTTAGCAGACTAAATTCATTAGTCTATGGCTGCATTTTGGTGTTTCTGTTTGCTATATTTCAGCTAATATGCTATGTCATTACAACCAACCAAGGCTTGCCATAGTTTAAGTTGTAAACCAAAGACCTTGTCTGTCTGATAATTATTGCACCCTGAGAGGTCAAAGTGCAAGCAGCAAATAAATGACTTTTTTCAGTTTGGCTTTTTGCATGTTTCAGCTGTCAAATCACATTTGTCATGTGAAAACTGGTACCACTGATAAGGCTAGTAACAGCCTGGTTATTCACTCTTCCAAGGCCATTATAATAAGGCTATTTTAACAGTTACAAAGAAGCGGGTAGAACAGGGATTTAAGTTACATTAGAATTATGCCAATAAAATCAGGTTCCTGCAGCAATTACAAATTTTGTTCCACTGAATTTGTCGCCATTGAATTTGAAGGGGCACAACTTCTCTTTATGATAAAGGTCTGATAAAGACAAATGTTAGATAACCAATCAGGAAAGAGCCATATCATCTAGAAAGCTACCAAATTTATGTAATATTACTTGAATTTGACTACATACTCCCATGCTGCGGAACTCCAAATGTTTGATTGATTTATCTCAAGCTGTCATGATTTTAAATTAAAATTTAGGTACATGTTGGAGATCAGAGTGCTGATCTCATCAAACTTTGATTGTTAACCTTGAAAGATGTCCTACACATATATTTCTACACATATTCATTAGTGTTCAACTTTATTTATTCCTAATATATTTAGTCAATTACAGATGAAAAAAAAATTATAAAGTATCAGTAAATAAGAGCTTAAGAAAATTTTAGGCTGCAATGGACAGTGGAAAGGAGTTGCTACAAGATGGCAAACATTATCACAGATCAAGAGCACATTAACTCACATGCTAATTTTGCCATCGGCAGGTTGATAGGCATATCATCAGTGCAAGATTACAAGATGCTTTCAAAAAACAAAAGCAGTCCCATCAAAATCTTGCATCATACTACATAGGGACAATAAATATCTAGTTTCACTCAAACCTTCAATAAAAATTCATGCAGATAGAGAAACTTTTTTTCTTTTTTGCACTCTTGTACTTTCTAGACTTACAGGAAGGCATACATTGTAACTACTGAGGTTCACATTTTTGGTTAAAACTGGAATGACTTCTCATTTATTCTAAACGTTTTGTTTAATATGTTCCATCTTAAAAAAAGGGCAAGGAAATTCATTTAGGCTTTCAGAACTTCAGAGTTTCTTCTGCATCTGGTGTGGCTGCCCGTGGCATTTGTGGTGTAGACTGTGGGGTAATAAAACGGGGAGTTGGCCTGTCAATTTCTCTGCCAGGAGTCTGAATTCTGAGGTCAAAGGCTCCAGCCTTTGTGAAAGCTGTTCCAATTGGAGGGAGGCTGGCTGGTGTGGAAGCCTGAGATGTCAGGCTGGTAAAGGTGTCCTCTCTGCTGAGAGTGCCAACCATGTAGTCATTGTACATGTTGTTCTTCAGGTGGCCATGCAAAGCTAGGAAAACAAAAGCAGTTCAACATAGTGATACAAAGGGTAGGGTTTGGGGCACCCTAGTATTGTGATTAGGTGCAATAAGATTGTCACAAAAATCTGCCAGTGCGCAGCATCTGAGTCAAATGATGAGACTATTTTTTCAATTTCTGCCTGAGAAGAAAAGATAGCGTCATTTAACAATCATTTTATTTTCAGACTTTTGCCTGTCAATCTTCATTTCTCAATTATAGCTTAAAATTTTGATATGGATACTCACTTACAAGGTGTCACTTGGACTGAGCAATGTCTTAAGCTGTACCTCATTTATAATAATTTATTGTACCCAGATGACAGTTCATATGACAAGGATGTGACCGTGTGATGAAATGCTTACCATGAGTTTGGGTTTTGGGCTGGAAATAGAACTTGTACAACAGTATAACACCCACAAGAGCCACAATGATCAGTGACAGTATCACAATGACCACAATGTACACAGTTTCAAGGCTGCTTTCATCATCATCATCTTCAATCTGCCAAGAGTAGAGAAGATGGTCATAAAACTTCCTACATATCCTTAATAACCATGTTATCAAAGGAGACTGTACTATAAGCAATTCTGAGAAAATTACACTCTTGTGTCTATGCAAGTCAGAGAACATAAGGTCATCAACTCAAAACAAATGACACTGTTGTAATGAAATAAGTGCTACAGCTCTTCAAAGTGTTTAAAAAGTGAATTTCATCTGGATAAGCATTCCAGTGATAGGCTTCTTTCAAAAAATGGTAGAATAGAATCCACACACTACAGATAATATTATGTAAATCCAAAGCAAAAAAATCTTTAAAATCAAAGCAAACCACAGGAAAATATAACTTCCAGGCCAGTAAGTGCATGCCTATCTTGAAATGCAACACTTGATCAAATATATGATTCTTTCATGTGCCTACCTCACCACACTCGACTCCATAGTAGGCAACCCCATCCACAGTTAAATAGCTTGACATGCTAATTGTAGTGTTGTCAAAGGTGAATGTTGTTCCATTCTCAATTTCACTACACATTGTGGTCAAAGTGTCATTGTAGCCAGTGACATCTGCCTCAATGTCCAAGCTTACCACAAAGCTCCCTATAACATTAAATAAAAGACAATATGAAGAGGCGTTACATCAACTTAAAAGACCTGCTCTTCCACATAGAACTGTGCCAGTGGAAAAAAACATAACCTTTAATAGTAGTTACTTACATTAATTTGTATCTTAAAAGTTATTACACACTTTAAGATGTATCTCTTGTGATTAACACCCTCACTTCCTGTCAAGACACTTGTGTATGCAAGCAACTCCAAATTGTCTTAACAGGTCATTCCATATTTCAATTTCTGAAGCTTCCCAAAGAAACCTACAGAAGTGAACCAAACGTGAACCAGTTTCTCACATCTCATGTACGAGAAAATATCTACAAAATACTTATCACTGCCATTCATTTCATGGATTGTGATAAAGTTTAACTTGATTCCATGTACAGTGAAAGTATCTGCTTTGATTTCAGATACGTGCAGTGAATGATGAAAAGGAACATCATAGCAAGATACCTATATTTCCTGCTTTTTGCAGGATATGGTCTTGAAAGGATCCAGTATTATATCAACATGCATGGACGTGATTCATTTGATCAAAACTGCATGCCACTCCATCTGTAGGCCTCAATAGGTTGAAAGTTAACCCTGGTTAAGCAGTCTGTAAGTGTAATTTGCATGTGCAATGTCGGGCAACTAAACAGGCCAATACGTGCGAGACAACCTCTAAAGCTTGGTCACAGCTGTAGCTCATGATTGGGTGACTCATGAGTTGGTAGTTAAGTTCTGCATGGCAGTATGTTGGCTAATGAGTCTTAAAATATCTGATTGACGACACAATTTACAATAAAAATATCAGTTCTATTCTTTAAGTGGTAATAATATCTGCACAGAATCAGATGGACCTACCTCTGCGATGGCCATCTCCTACAATGCGTAGACCTGAGTTCCCACTGTAGCGGTTGCGGACTTGTGCGGTCCAGTATTCAGCACGCTCAGAGTCATAGTCAATATCAAACTTGAGCTCCAGTGTGTGTGTCTCTTCCACCACAATATTGCTCTGTGCAGAAGACATGACATCCATGTGCACAACCATCTTCAAAGTGTAATCAGCTGGGTCTGAAGCGATGGTTACCAGGAGTGGGCATTTACCAGGTTTGTCTAGCTGCAGATTCAAGAAAGAAGCCTTGCCTGTGGAAAGTCAGAGAATTATACCAAGCCACTGTGAAATGTACATTATAAAGTGCCAAGTCTCATTCTGTTTTACTCCATGCTTCCACTGAAACTCTGGAAAAAATTGAAACTATGATGCTTATAGGTCTTGATTCGGACATTATCCATTCATGCCATTTGACCTCATCATTATCCCCAGCAGGCCAGATCACTATAAAATCCTCTCAACTCCCTAAGGAACAAACCATGCTGCTGTCATTTTACGAGGACTGATCACTGGTAAGCATGCTTTAGTTTTCACCACCTACAGACAATCAGGAACCCAAAGTCTAGTGGACTGAGGAAATGTGAATGAATGTTTTGCCTAGTTATTAACAACATGATCGTGACAAGAATCTGATCAACAATTTTTCCATGCTGTGTCCAAGACTACAACTAATCAGCTATGCTGCTCCAGCCTACACTACAAGGGGTCATACTTTTCCGATGCAAACGGTGCTCACAAATTAAGCACAGGGACTGAGGGCCCTCTTGCCTGTTTTCTGGCATACTGTTTAGCAAATCTGAGAACCCAGAGTATCACTGCAGACATTTGTGATTGCACATGAGCATTCTTTGTGATATTATAAACAATTTTAAAAGTCTGTACTAATAATTTGACCAGAGTGATTACAGGACTGCCAATAAAAAAATTTCCTCACAAAAAAGAACACTTCTTTCTACAGCAAACCAATTCACACACAACTGACCGTCCCAACGCTTATAATTTTTAAGAAGTTCAGTACGAATGCCATAAAATTCTCAAAATCTTGCTAAAGATTCACCTCCACTGAAATTGGTGGAATTTGATGCTTCTCTTTCCATAACAAAACTCTGTGTAAGTCAAACACAAGACTTTAGTCCTGCAGATTTCGTTTAAACTCTATCTACCGTTCAATAAAATTTTGTTACTTCATTAGAGCAACGGGAAATTACAAAGTCTGTGTTGTCTAACTGAAATTACATAGTCCCACGCAGTTTGGGTGTGACAAAATAGCTGAGGTTTTAAAATGTCAGATTATCAAAGAGATACTGTATTAATTCATGCATTTAGCACGATCAGGTTTCCCAGCAAGTACTTTACAACAGTATGTCAATAAACAGAATTCTTCTTCTTTATCTATCCTTACCAGTGGAGGCGTCAAAAGACACTGTTGTTGTCCCTGCCAAATTACCAGAATAGAAGTCATGGTCAAAGATGGCAGCTGTTGCTGTCCAGGTCAAGTTCTGAAAAACAATATGTCTGATTACATCTGGCCAATTGTGAGTAACATAAAATTTAGAGAGATCTGCTGCAAGTTGATCTCTATTATCTTAAACATCTATAGCTGTACATCAAAAAGAGCTGCACTCATTTTATATCCCCAAATTTCTGAAAGCACAAATATGAATTTTAACCTAATGACATAAATATGTTTATTAAGAAAACAAGGGTCCATATTCTCCTATATTTTCCATTATGCTTATTACAAATGTTGCCTTGCATAATCAGGAAAACACATCTATTAAGAAGCTTTCTGGGGTCCCTAAGGCCCTTTGCTTTGATGAAACAGTAATCTTTCTCTCTCATGGAATAAAATAGTCCCATATGCAACCTACCTTTAACTTCTCTCAAAGTTTCTTAACCAACTGCAGTGCTCCAAAATGAATGATGGTGAAATGCAAGGTCTTGGCTGTTATGCTATGAGACAGGTGAAACTATAAACCCCTTGCTGGTTTTCCTAACCATAGGATTAAGATTACAAAATTTAATTGGTCCCATGTATTTTTTAATATAATGTTCAAGTTTATTCTTGAAGTACTTTTTGCCTCAGTGTCATAGAAAATTACATGTTTTTACATAAACATGCAAGTTTCTTGACAATTTCTTGGATTTACATATCAAACCTACTCTAACATGCATCACTTACCGACCACTCAATGTCTGAAATGACAGCCAGGGCATCCTTATCCATCAAGCTTACATCCAGCTGAATTGGGAAGCCAGTGAGACGCTTGAATGTCTTGAATTCAGCATGAGGTCCAATATTGCGGCCATGGATCTGTAAGGAAAACAGAGATACCTTATGTATGAGAAATCAAATTCACAACTGACAAAATGCTGTCCACAATAAATTCTTGAAGCCAGAGGAATGAATGGAATATCAACTCTTTTGAAAACTGGAATCTCTGAGACCAGGGGAAACTACGCTGGAAGCTACATACCATTGTGAAACTCCATCTAAAAGCTAATATTCCAAAAACCACAGATCATGTCTTCAGACACCAAACCTCACAGGTGTTGAGAATAAAGATATATAACTTACAATATGGAGCAAACATGCATTGTTTATAACAGATTTTTCAGCTATTAAAAAATTCATTGGCAAGAATTTATATACTGCAAGAATGTTGGCAGCAATAACCAGTTTAGTAATCAGAACAAATATGGCATTTTGTCAAAGTTACTCCGCCATTTGAAAATGCAAGATGTCATAATTCAGAATTGATAATATTTCAGTAAACAACAACCAAGAGCAGAAATGTTTTTGCGTGTCAAAATTCCTACTGATCATCTGGAAATTCAGCATTTGCGAATCTAAAACTGCTACATCGTCAGAGATAACCTACCTCAATAGGATGGGCTTCAAGAGAATAGTTGGCAGCATCTGCAGGCTGCGTAATGTTGAATTCCAGGACGTAAGTTCCCATGTTGCTGATTGCCAGATTGGTGAAGTTGGCCCAACCATCAACAAATGTGACAGATGTGTTTCCTAAAAGTCTAGCACGAGGGCTTCCTCCTGATTTGATTGATGCTTCAATAACCCACTCTGATGTATAAGAGCCTAAGTATGACACTACATCTCCCTGCAAGGATTGCAAAGTATGTTATGTACTGTCTACTGGACTACTGCAAAATTTGTGAACGGGGATATAAACTTCTCAACATCTGCCTCATTCCGCAGATGTCTGACAATTACATTCGCCATGATCTAGTGACTGCAGGACAATGGGCACAACCTTCTCATTGTAAATGTTATTAAATGTACAATCAGTGCAATATTCTTGATGTATCTCTGACTAGACCTGTGGACTTTAAAACTTTTGAGTTTTTCTTCTGAACATCAGCTACCAGTGATGCCTTATTTTGGAGAGTCCTGTTCAAATAAATCTACATCCTTTTCAGCATATGCTTACATGCAAGAGTTACAGCTGATTCTTTTGTAAATGCAAAATTTTCTCTACAAAATCAAGAATTTAAAGAAAACAAAGCAAAGCAAAAGAAAAAACACAACAAAACAGAGGAACATCCAAAAAGAAAGCTGAGGAACGCTGCTTACATTTTCATCAATAACTTTAAACTTGGGCTGCACACTAAACTCATATCCCTCTTGTACATCACCAATGACATGGGCGTCCATAAGCAGCCCACCAGGTTTTTTCAGTGTGACCATCTGACCAGATGAAGCACCTGGACTTCCAGGTTCTTGAATGGCAGTGTAAAGGACAGTGGCATTGATCACCGTGTCCATGCTGGAAAGTTGCACCTGTAAAGAGAAGGATAGATTAAAGCAGTCTTATATCATCACAAGCAATGATTACAGCAAATGGCAATATCAGTGAGGCAAAACACCCTGGTAAAAAACTGTGAGTTTCATAACTCCCCTCTTCAGCCTTTACAATGTCAAGCTGTAATTATGAGCAAAATCAGCCAAAGTCCATGGTGTTCTGTGTTGTGATTTTCACCTTTCACATGGACAGTGCAATTTTCCACATCATTTTGAGGTCAAGGTAATGTTTGTATCAGTTATTCATATCTTTATTTTCCAAAATACTGCAAATTGATCTATATGCTCGCCCTTTTATTTTTCAGAGTCAGAGGCACTCCACAGTCACTACAATATACATTATGCAAACAATGTTGTGTCAATTCTATAATCCACTTAGTTCACCATCCTGTCAATGTTTTCTTTTTATATGTCTTTCCCATCTTCTGGAATCAACTTTTCTATCTCAATAATTTACTTCCTTACTCATTCTTCCTTCCTACTATCATTCACTCTCTCCTGTCTTTCACATTCCATCCTTCCAAGCCTCCTATACTCACATCTTCCCTCTCTCCCTCCTTCCTTCCTTGTCTTCTTCCCTCCCACTCTCCTTCTTTCTTTCATTCTTGCCCTCACTCCTTTCCCTCCCTATATTCTTCCTTCCTTTATGATCAAACCTGATTGCAAATCTGTGCACCAACAGCAGAATAGTCCACAGTGGGTGTTTCACCAGGGGCATCAGCAATCTCAATGTAGAAGGTTATAGTACCTGTCTGTCTTTTTTTCCTGCCAGTGTTTGATGTGTCCCCCACAATGTTCACCACACGCACCTGTTAAAAGAATGAAGAAATCTGAAAGTGCACAACTTTTGAAGTAGCAAGATGTAGATGCAGTCTCATATCAGGGATGGTGATTTTCCAGGCTTTTTTCATAGAGCTTAATTTTCCAGGCTTTTTCATAGATTAACATTACTGAAAAATTATCAGTAAGTTTTCCATCATCAGGACTGGTTACATTACAAATTGACCTGTTGAGATAGCTATTGTGTTATTTCCATATTTAATTGTCAGTTAGCTGTTGTGTTATTTCCATATTAATTGTTAGTTAGCTGTTGTTATTTTCATATTAATTGCTGGTTTCTAAATAGTAAATGGATATCCTTATTTGTGCCCTATGTGCACATCAAACATATTAAGCTGGAGGTTGCTTTTACATGTACTCTAAATATTGCCGGATTTATGCAGACTCCACAAAGAAACAGAAATTACCTTCCGTGGATCCACATTGAGGAAGGCTGCCAAATTTTCCACAATTTTTTCACCAAAGAATTCCTCATCTGTCATTGCTGGCAGGGTGAAAGAAACAATAATAACATCTTTCTGTTCCACGACCACTTCTGAACCACCACCACACATAGTCCAGAAAATCATATTCTCTTCACGGCTGTGGACATAAGGATCACCATGATTTTATCCCTGCGTTATATTCTACATGCTTATTTACGGCTTGAATTCAGTATCCTGAATGCTAGAAAATGCATGGTACTGGATTGTAAGAAAAACTGCATTAAGAATTTTAAAAAACTTTGCCAATGAAAATATACACTACACTTACTTCATGACACAATGCTGGTAAAACTATTGCAGCGTCACTTTGAACCACTCCCCTGAATTAAGAATTTATTACATTATATCCATTAAACATCTTTTTGTCAACTTTAAAATATAAATGGAACTGACCAATATCTACCAATACCAATACCTCTATTCGGTTCATACAGTAAGGGACAGCTGAAAAGATCACACCCTAATCTGATGACTGCAATGTCGTCTAGCCCAACATTCAGATAGAAAGTATTACTACCTGATAAAGTTCTCTCCATTTACTTTATCCATAACGTCGGGCATCCATTGATGGTTTGTATCCTGCAGGCGCAGCCTGAAGCGTCCAGTCTGGTCAATGTAGCCATTTTTGGGCATCAATGCAGTGCCATTAACGGACACCTGAAAATGAAAACCATCCATCAAGCTACACTCAAAGAAATCAAATATTTCCTCCAGACTAAATCAACACATCCACTATTTTGAGGAAAAAAAAAAAAGACTTGGGTGAAGGCAAATTAGCTATGTGTGTATTTCATGTTTCTTCTCCTCAAGCAAATTACAATTGATATTTCTGTACATACAAACTAATATTTTTGGCTACAAGTCAAGCACGATCTATAGTGGCTGGTTAATTCAATACACTCACATCTTATCTTTCTTTATATCACATACAATGATGAAACTCAAGCACAAAGGAAGAGTGAAAGAGTGGATACCTCCAATCTGTTCAGATTCATGTACCACATGCCCAAGCGTACACATTCATCTGCTGCTGAGTTCAGGAGGAAGTATCGCATTTTCTTTGGGTTGGTGCTGCTTAGGAAAATGTCAAAAGGTTTATCTGAAAAAAAAAATACCAATATCGATATATTGAAAAAGTTAATGTTTCAACACAAGCCTTACAATATGGCTTAGGGCCTATGACAAGTTTAAATGACACGCCAGTCGAAAAGATTCTTATATAAAAGATATAAACAGCAAAAGATCGCGAAATCTCCTAGATATGTGTGGCTATCACTGATAATGCAGAATTCAAGAGTACTGAGCCATTTGGTTTTAAGGCTTTGTCGTGTTTGAGAAATATAACCCCTAAAAAAAGCATGATAAACATTATTACAGCATCTAAGTGATAGCTTCGTTTGTAGTAATACTTTACAATTTTATATACTGGCTTTTTTATCCTGAAACCCAAGAGTGTAACACATCATTCAATGTACAACAGTGTTAAATTCATAACTTGACTCACCCAAAGCTACAATAGCTTGGAAAGTGCTGAGACGTTTACGACAAGTGTAACCACTGCACCAGCCATGATCCTGGAAAATAAATTATGATACCTACTGTCAGTAAAAGCTGTAAGGGAAAAACCACTGAAATAGCATGTACACTCAAACAATTACAAAGTTCACAGGACCTGCTAAATTGTTTTGTATCAAATATATTCCACATGTTCCAAGATCAGGAAAAAGCAGCCAAGAAAGTCAGGAGTCATGAGGGATTCATTTGATGCACTGCGAGTGGTTAACAAGCCCTTATCTAGTCTTGAGCCAAGTCATGGATGAGATCAAGGGCTTATTAATTTTAAATAAATTAGAGATCATAAGAGTGTAAGGGCTCTCCAAAATGCTTTGTCATAGGGATGTTTTTCAAATTAATATTAGGTGCATTTTGTCACATGCATAATAAAACAGATTAGAAAATATTAGAACTTACAAAATGTTTTGCATCAGCATTAGTTTCAAATTTGGGATTTCATAATAAATATGTTTAAGTATAGTTACTAAATTTAACAGCTGACAACTACCAACAGCATATCATTCTAGACCAGTGCTCAACTTCTATGAAAGGAGATCTTGAAATAATGTTTTCTTTTCAGGTGGAACAGCTTTTTCCATTGGCACAGATTCAAATATAAGCTTCCAGCACTGCAAGAAACATAAATCTTATGGTTAGATTAAATCTTGGTACTCTTGTGCTACAAAATCCCCCACATAATGTATTTCTTCAGATAATGATAACAACCCATTGACAAAACTGATTTAGTCAGGGTAACTACTGGAGTCACTTGCTCACAAAATTGTGAAGGACAATCCTTTGCTACAACCAACATCTGACATAAGGAAAATTATGATTATTGCTTCCCCATCATGGGAATTTAGCAGTCTGTGATTTGTAGCAGTTTAAATCTGTCAGGAGTTGTGAAGGTTGCATGCTAAAGCACAGTTTTGTCTCAACTTTTAAAAAAAAAATTAAGACTGAAGTTCCTGGGTGGGAGTATTTAGGTGATGAGTAGAGAAACCACAAAACCACAGGTAAAGAATTGTGAGTACATCTTCACCTAATCTTTATCCTCCTTCCTTTCATAACATGCCTTCTAATCCTATAGGAATAGACTCGGTGGATTTACTGGAACATAACTTCTGAGTGGATCTGCACACGACTTTATGTAATAATAGTCTAAAATCTGCCACCTTGAACGCTAATATTCCTACATATTGTAATACAACACCAGAACAGGCTGCACAAGGATAAGGAGCAGTAAAGTACAGCATTTTGCTTTAGAAATGATATGGCTCATGCATAGGAGAGTACACAATAAAAAAATAAAAAAGAAATAGGGGAATCTCACAACCACTTGATCAGATTTATTCAAATGTAGCATTGTTTCAGATTTGTTATACCTGTGGGCCATTGATAAGATCCACATAGCCCTCAGGATTGTAGATTGCCACTGGGCTGAGTCTTCTGGTCTCTGTATCTTCATCCATGCTTTCAATGATCAGCATTCGCCAGTCATAAAAATCTTCACAGTCAAATGCTCGCCACTCATCAATCCATGTACAGTTGTCTGTTTTGTAGATACCTGTTAGGATAATGACTCAAAATGAATCTCAGTCACCATCTCATACTCTTGAGTATGGTCAAATTTTTCACATGAAGACATGATCATCAAAAATTTGCAAAATACTGACAGCACATGAGCTGAATTTTAATGACACTAACAAAGACATTTTAAGATACAAACTTCATGCTTCAACATTGGTTTTGGTGGAAAACTGCACTATCAAATTGCTCATACCTTTATGGGGAGCATAGCTGTTAACATCAATTTTCTGCCCACTGCTTGTTGTCAGCATAACTGTTGGGATCCTGTAGTCACCCAGGCCATGGCGTCGATCACCATCCCATTCATAAGCTGAGTCTGGTAAGACTGTCCCAGTATGACCCAGGAATGTACCATCCAGGTCCCTAATCATACACTTCTTCAGACCATCACAGTCCATGTCTACACAGTCAGCAGAGTTAATTTTACTGAAAGATAACAGTAGATTCTTGTGTAATAAGATAAGATACAACTTTATTGTCCAAGAAGGCACATCAGCTTCATTTCCAGGAGAAAAAAATACAGATAATAGATATCAATGTACACTGCCTATATATTAAAAGCTACACCCAAGACACTCCAACCATACCAGCCCTCCCGCCCCAAAGACACAAACACATACATATGTGCACACACACACACATACACAAGTTGAAGAGTTCAGCTTAATAGACAGCAATGTACACTGCCTATCTATTAAAAGCTACACCCAAGACACTCCAACCATACCAGCTCTCCCGCCCCAAAGACACAAACACATACATACGTGCACACACAAGTTCAGCATAAGGACTACAGTAATCTAGACATGTCATGATTGTGATAATGATGGTGATGGTAGAAGCCTGATGGAAAATAGCATGAATGATCTTTTGTACCTCTCTCTGCTACATTTCAAATGAATATATCGTGCTGATGGTGTAATATGCACAGCAAGTGGGTGTGTGGTATCTATGATGATGTTATTAATCTTCGTCTTGCATGCATTTATGTATAGGGTATCAAGAAGAAGATTAATAACATCATCATAGATACCACACACCCACTTGCAGTGCATATTACAAATATACCAAATTGTTAACATTATGATTACACACAAGAGAACATGACCCTTTCTATAAAATATAACAAGACTAACTTACTGAGGAGTGACGACTAACTTACTGAAAAATGACATCCTATAAAAAGTATGCCCACACTACATGACCATTTGATTTTCAAAAAAGATATACGGTGTTACTGTGCAGTGGGCAGTGATGATGGCATAGTGGTGATGGTGTTGCTGGGTGTGCATGGTAGTGTGCGTAGTAGGCACTGAGCAGTGGGTGGTGATGATGATTATATACAACAGGAGTGATAATGGTGATGCATTCAGGTGGTGGTGCGCCAAAACTGGAGACTGTGCAGGTGAAACCAACATTATGCCAAGTAGGAACTTGAAAATGTCCACAGGTTCATGAACAGGCCAAGCATAATTCAGTCTTTTTACTGGGAAAATGTTCATGATCACTCCAATGTTAATATCGGATGATGCTGGTTCTGAAAATTAGAAACTTCAGTAATGGGGATCTGACTGGGCCTAGCCCAGGCTATACTCCTTGGGTTAAAATGGCCTAGACTATATTATATCAGCTAAAATGGGATATGTTGTGTTATACCCCAAATGTTATCTGAGTTTGAAGTTGGCCTGATATCCCAGTCTTCACTGATCTTTTCAACCACCTTATTAACTCTATTAACAGTGTTGACTGGGTCATTCAGTGCCCATAAAGGATTTATTATAACCTCATTATATCTACTTGTAGCAGTGACTGATTGCTTTTCCACATATGTGTACACAAAATTCAATTTAATTTTTTTAATGTATGGCCAATTTCAGTACTAATATCCTAACAGATAACTATAATAGAAAACAAATCATAAACGAAAGGAAATGTATGGCTTTAACAAAAATTTGCAAGGCTTCATCAGAGCAGAGAAGATAACAAGCTTCCCTGAAATACCTGTGACCATATTTGGATATACAGTAATTAACAAAGCATCCAAAAGCCTTAATTATTTTGAGTCTATTATCTAAAAATAACACCATTCTTCCCCTGGCACTTTCTGACAGCACCTTTTCACTGCAGAATTTGAATTCTAGTCCATCCTGCCAACTGATTAACTTTCCATCAGTCCTAATTCTTTGCAATACTATGGAATACTTCCAATATGAAACACGACTTACTCAACATTCGGTGGGTGGAAAAAGACCTTTGATGTCCTTTCTACATTCTCCAAGTTGGTATTCTCAATCTGCAGTGGGTGAATGCCATCATCATTATTCTTGTTAGTTGTAATTGCATGGTCCCGACCACCAGAGCAAGAGCCAAAGTTGGCAAATGTGTTGCCTTAAAAGCACAAACAGCACATCTTAGAACAAATTACAAAATTTTACATAGATCTCAATCAGTCTACAAAAATCAACTGTTCCAACAGAGTGACAGCACATGTAGGAAATGTTTTCATGCACAATTTATGCCCCCAGCTCACTCTCACAGTGAAACACTCAAGATCTAACTCATCAGATAAGGAAAAACTAAATGATGCCACTGAATCCTTCAATCTGAGAGAAAATGATATTAGGAGGTTTGATTTAAACCATCCCACCAGACTAATGGAGAATATGAGATAAAAAACAGTCTACAGTCAGAGATAGGCCACATACACATGGGCATCCATCTTTTCCTCAATATTTTTATCTGCACCAGCTATTGCTAAACTTGTCACTCCCAGACAGGATTTTTCAGATACAACTGATATTACAACTTCAGGAGCTAATCAATCCGCATCAGCATTATGCAGAGGACAGAGTTCTGTCAAATGATGCCCCTACTAGTTAGTTATACATATACTGCCGCATAAAAGTGATAGCTAGCTTTGAGGGCTACATACTTCTTTTCTACTAAACTTACCTTCAACTCTGTTAACTCCTTTGATCGACTGATATTTTTTAATGTTGACATGTGGTTTAAAAGGAGAGCCATTGGATCCTCCAGTGAAAGTGCCCATCTCCAGACCAATTTTGCCACAAGCAACTGATGATCCATGTCCCCTACCCTGGGCACTAAGTTGAACATTATGATCACTTGTATCAATCACATCATCTGAGTAGGAGAATGTTGATGTCTTTCCAACAATGATGCTGTCACTGATCTCAACATACTTATCAGCATAGTCATGGTCTGTTGGATTTGGCCCAATAATCATAGGGAAAATGCCTACACCATTTTCCACAAGGATGTTACTTTTGAGAACAGCACTGGGCTTATTGTTGTAATAGATGCCAAAGTCCAAATTTTTCCATGCTGTGAAACCACTATATGTGGTACAAGTGTCGTCAGCTGCTAAATCTTCTGGGAAAATACCCACTCCTAGAAAACAGAATATATCAAAGCATTAAAACCTAATCTTTAAACATTTTTAGCTTGGAAACTTAAGGAGAGAGAAGCATATCTTCTCTTCATCTAAGTACTGTGAAATAAAACATCATCAGTGGGAAGCAAGCTTCAGAAAGAAATTAATGTTATAAAATGGGGCATAACATTCTCTTAACATCCACTCAAAGGATCTGCTTAACTGGAAACTCTTTCCCTGTCATCAAAGTTAGTGTCTTTAGCTCTCTCACAATCAAAGTCATGAAACACACAGGTACTTAAGGATGAAAAAGCTGCCAGTACAAAAAAGATATAATACAGTGCATGTAAATATAGTGCCTTAGTACGCACTTTCAAGCCAAGTACTGACAAAATCACTGTAACATGCGAGCTTCAAATTAATGAAGAAGAGGACAAAACAGCATAAGAGAATGTAATAATATTAATAACAATCATGTACCTTTATCAATGATCTGACAAATTAGTGAAGACAGTCAGTACTTATTTTATCTATGCTATTCAATTTCTCACCCTGAAGTGCTCCAATGACAACATTCCCTGACCACAAGTCACTATCTGCTGTACTGCATGGCTGTCCTTTAACATGGAAACCAATGCGCTCTGACCCAGCCACTGTGTTGTTAAAGAGCACAATGTCTACTGCCTTTGTGGCCTCAATAGCACCTTCATAATTTGTGTTCATGACTTCGTAGCGATCTAGGTAGGTGCCAGGCCAGATGCTCAAAGTCACAAGATTGTTGGTGATACAGGTTGCTGTACCCTCAGTACGAATACCTGTAAATAGATGGTCAAGAGTCAGAGAACGATATGCATGGCTCTTCATCAAACAAAAACAAAATATGAGGCACTTATGCAGTAGAAACTCAGTAACAAAAACAAAAAGCCTGCAAAAAAATGAAATGACAAGCAGATGAGAAATACTCGGGTCAACAGAAAATGTGCCCACCATTGACTGATGATGATGACTGCTAGTTTGGTGTGTCTTGCAAAGATTGGACATGATTATTTCAAGAGAAAATAGAGGAACCAATACATATACTGAGAACTACAAAATTTTCTGGAAAGTGTACCAGTGGGAACTTCGTAAGCAATGTGTAAGGTCAATTGTAGACAGATCATCTATTGCTACAAATTTTGCTTCCCCAGCCAGGTATCAGCAATATACTCTTAGCTTGCAAATCAAATACAGTATGTAAACATTACACTATAGAGGGGCTGATAACTTCAATTAATTCAGTCATTTAAAACTTCAGACTGAGTTCATTTTTCTTTAACCTCCAAGTGTTCAAAATATGAATCCTGACATATTGCAACTATTCATATAAACAAATGTAAATTAAAATACTCATGGGGCAGGAGATAGGGGTGGGGGGAGTTAATAACTATCTCCCAGTAATTTGTGTATACACTCTTTTAAAGCTGCCTCATCCAATCACTATGGGGTAAGCCTCACCTACATATGGCTGTGGGAATTATTTAAACTCAGATGGATTAGCTTTCACATTTCAAATAAAAATAATAGCAATAAATAAATTTGCATTCTGCAAAGTGTTCATCTTGTTTAAAATATTATACTCATGAAATCTCGAAAAATAGTGCATAGATATGATGCATGTGATTCTAGTCAAATTAGTGAAGTGTCCCGTCATGCCTTTCCTTCTCTTTTAAACTCTGGATGGGCTTTTGAGCATGAGTATTGCAGCAGTATTCCATTGTATGAATTTACCATGGTGAGTCGTGGAACTCTCAAAATGTCAACTGATTGAAACCCCCACCAATTACAACTGGCCTTTCTTAAATAAGGTGTCAGAAACTTTCAGTTGGAGCATCCGGTTAATACTTTTACTCTTAACCACCATTCTGAACCCTGATCGCAACAAAATGACACCATAAACTCAAGAGGGTCTTGCTTACAAAATTTCAGATGACTCAGTGCACAAATAGTTCAAGTTTCACATTTATTTTAACCAAGCCAATGACTAATCACTATACACATATAATATAAACATAATAATCATATCAGCAGACTGAACATTTCATCAAATATACATCATTATGTTCAAGGATAATTTGTATTACCACACACTATGAAGTACCCACCTGCACCCACAGTGTGATGGACAATGTTATTATCAATCTCCAGTCCCTCAATGGCAAAGGCTCCAATAGCTGTGCTGAAACCATTATGGAAAGCACTCTTCTTCACATAGGAGTATCGAATTTCGCCAGCAGTGCTGGTCACATCCATGTATGTCAGTGAAAATCTTGCATCATAGTTTTCGCTAAAGCCCTCCTGACCAGTGTGATAGAACTCCACATTTGAGACTTGTGCAAAACCTGTGGAGGGCAGAGAAAGCAATGTTTGATGGCCATCAAATATTTCCAATGATATTTCTGCATAGCATTTGGGATATCAGAATATCAATAATTTTTATGCAAATACCACGATAATTTAAAATGACGAATGTGCAGGTATCAGCAATAAAACAGGGGTAGGGGAAGGATATCATATAGGTACCATATTGTGATTCATGTATCATGATGAGACAGATGTCTAGATGGATCCCATAGGGTTTTGTTTATTGTTCAGGTATTATGCTGTGTATTAAAATTTAGGTGCTGATGTTCAAAATTTAGGTGTTATAAATTTTCATTTATACATGCACCTTGGGTTTGTTAATGTTTATGTAGGTGAGTTTGCATCCTAAAAGCCAACTGTTTTCTCACAGGACAAACAATGCTGTCAAAGAAAGGTGGCCTATTATTGCAGAACACAGTTAGCTGCACCAAGGCTGAACCTTAAGTGTGTATTCAAAAAACAACCTCCACTCAGCCACTTAGCACATGCCATTGCCTCACTATTGCAAACAACATGCACAAAACGACCCATGTGCATATGCAGGTTGCATGGGACATGTACCAATGGCTAAATGACAGTCTGTTTTGATTACACTCTTTAGCTTAATTGAAAGTAAGTGTATTCCCTGTAAACCACCTACTTTGGAGGCTAAGTGTGCCATCTGGAAAACGATTAGCCCACTAGACTCACATAAATAAACACTAAGCAAAGTCTCTTTAGTTAACTCAAATGACAAATAAATAATGCCTGAAATTTAAAGATTAGTTTGATGTGCCAATCCAGAATACCTAAATAAAAATGAAAAATTCTCTGTGAATTATTTTGGCATCAATACTGTCATGATGCCAAAATCACAAAATGAAACTAGAACTTAAAACACACCGTCTGAGAATTATATTCATAAGAACATATCTCAGGATCATTTTATCATTTTCACTGTACGATTGTTAAGTCTGTGTCTAATAATGTTATACAGAGAAGAAAAACATTAAATGCTACATACTGGAAAATGTCAGATGTGATGTATAGGATGCAGTTCTGCAACTACATTACCAATATACATGAAAGCTGTGCTTTGCATTGCAGCAGCGATTACAATATCAGCTGTTGGAAACAGTACACAACGTCAGAGGTGAGACCTTGAAACATGAAAACAAATGGAGACTGTATGGCTAGAGAAAACTTTATCACAATAAAGAGTAAACATTTGCTCCACAGTAATTTTTTTACCAATAATGTGATCTTACTTTGGCTCAATAAATCTTTGATAATACTTGGGTGCTTAACATACCACTATGCTGTTCACCATTGTGGAATGTCTGACCAACGATGATACGTGCACCGAAAGCCTCACTGAAGAGATCTGTGTAATCTTCTCCCTCTATCCTGATGTTCCTTGTCAGCAGAGCTACTGTAGCACTCAAGTTTATGTCCTGCCCATTGATGGTCTCAGTGTGAGCTGGTGGAGTCAACAATATTGCAGATTATATATGCCTCCTTGTTAAACACACAGTCCTACTCATTCACTGAAATCTCAGAACAGACTTAGATCATGACAAGGTGTATAACTACTGTGCTGTTCATTTATTTAACTTCTCATAACTCATACCCTGATATTATGATTCCACCAACATTCTGTTTACTAATAACACATACTCTCTTTGTCTCTATTCTCTTTTAATTCAACATCTTTTCAGTGTAACCCATTCTCCACTCTCTACTCCTCCAAACTATGTTAAAGTAACCAAGGCCACCTTAAATCACTAGCTGGATTGCCAATATCTCAGTATCCTTATTATGGATTTACAAATTTTATCTACCGTCCCAGCACTTTCAACAAGCTATATACTTATTAAGTATTAAATAAATTCATTAAATTAGGATCACTGTAAGTCAAGGATTGTTACAATATAATTTGGTACACACAGACTAAATTGAATCCTGTCAACTGTGTCGATGGATGAATAAGAATTACATAAATGTTATTATTGACCTGACCACTACTTAAAGCATCATGATAACAGTCTTACAATAAGCACTTCAGTTACAGACAGCACTGCTGTGAAATTTTCAAAGCTCACATGGTGTGTGAATATTCACTTCCTCCCAATAACACAGGTCTGCAGTATTGTGGCACATCTTGCTCTTCTACTTCTCTTGGAGTTACTTTTACAATCATTTTAATTGTTAAACAATGACCTTATCTGTTTAGCTACACTGACATGGCATATAGTTGAAACTGTACATTGCAATCAACTTTCATTCCTATTAAGAGTGGCTACCCTGATCTCCCTTTATGCAAGTTATCATTTCTTAGGTCCAAGCATTGCAGAACCTTCTCCATCTGGATCTGAAGGTAATGAACTACGGTAGCAGGTTCAAGGCTGGTAAAAGCATCATAAAAGCTTGTGAGAAAACCCTATAGTCAGCTATGAAACCCTTGAATAATCATTCACGGCTTTAGCATAGTACATTAGCCATTGTCTTGTTGTGTTGTTTATTTACTTCATTCAGGACATGCAGAAAGCTGATTATTGGCATCTTGAAATAAGTACTAACAGTGTACGTGTATTTTACGAAAAGATCTCAGCATATTTCTTTCAAAGTTCAAAATCTTCTCTTACCTATATGTCGATATTTGATTGTGTCATTTAGCGTAATGACATTCCCAGAGATACTGCTTATTTTGAATGTCTCTGTGTGCCAGGGTTTGTAATCTGTGGTGGTGATGAGAATCTCATCATCTGGTTGCCATGTGACTGTATCCACCACTGTTATCTGATTGCCAGAGTCCACAGTAGAGGCCAATTTAGTTCTGATGATGCCACGATCCTCTCCATGAAGCTGCAGACCTCCAAAGACACCTACAGATTTCCCAAGTAATTGTACAAACAAGGAAGCAAAGAACCAAAAAATGACATTTTGTTATGACTGCAAAAATCCCAAGCATGCTTTTCATCTGGAATGTTAATATATCACAATTAAAATTTTGAAAACCACTGTAATGATAGAAACAAAACCATGTTTCACAACACTTTAGCAATGAAACAAAAGATATCAAAGTACTCTTTCTATATACTCACTCACATGCATTATAAAAATCCCTGCTGCACAGGGCCAAAAACTTGAATTTATGCAACAGAGTTGTCACAACTGTTGGAAAATAATAATTTATAAAGCTACTTCATATGAGCTATTAAGTTCTGTTTCATTGAGGACATTTTACTTGAACATATCTACTATTATTTTCTTCTTTAAAGAATTTCAACCACTGGCTGAGTCAGTTTCATACAATTTAGATAGGCTCATTGATGAACATACCAAGGAACTTGGATCCAAGTGTTGGTCCACTGATGTGAGGGTAGACATCTGAGTAATGGTGACCCCTCAATCTGATAACGAGTCTACCCCTAAAAGGCTGATCCTCAGACCAGCCTGCAATTAGTCTTCCAGTCACATGGATGTAGTCAGCCTCCAAAAGAACATTCATAGATGCATTCTCCATAATCTGTAGACCTCCTTCAATGACAATTTTACCCAGTCTAGGAATAGCTTGGTCAACAATGATCCACTTATCTGGTAAGGAGTAAAATGTACATCTTTATCCTTCTTAAAGAACTGCATGCAGTCCTATGTATAGATTTAAGGAGGGGCTTTATGGTCGGAATAAAAATGAATTTCAAGTTTATACATGTATCTATTTCATGGACAGGCCACTTGTTAATATGGATGTTCACTTTTTCCCCCCATCTTCTCAGACCAAATTCTTGTCATTGTCCAACTGCAACTTTCTACCAGAGACTTATTACTAATGACATCTGTAGTGTTATAAAATGATATCTACAATATTTTCACTACTTTGGAAAAAAGAAAGCAAGATGTTTGAGATAATTAGTTTTCTGATGAAATTACTTTAAAGCAAATGAAATGCATGCCTACATTATTATAGGGTGGCCACATTTGTGGAAAAATAATTTCTACAGCTTCTTCATTTGAGCTACTGTATTAAATTAAGTTCACAGCTATCTCACTCGCAATGTAGATACAAATGCCAATGTATGCATGCAAGTTAAAATAAAATCACTATATAAAACAGAGCTTAACATTTCTGCACCACAGCACATCCCTGGGGGGCTCTTCACTTTACAGCCAATAAACAGCATGCAGCTTGTGGCTTACTCTTTTATATTATTCACATAAGAAGATTGGTTATAATATTGTTAAATAACCATCCTTCGGACACTCAACTTTACTAAGAATGGACATTGTGGAGTAAAAATGTTCAGTACACCATGACCAGTGCAATGTGAAAAGATGAATAAAAATAAAATATTACTAACACAGAAATTAGTAATTAATAAAATATTACTAACACAGAAATTAGTAATTAATAAAATATTACTGACACAGAAATTAGTTAATAAATAAAATATTACTGACACAGAAATTAGCATACTTTATTTCAAAACTGTTTAAGTTGTGACTTTTTAATAGCCAAGGCTATCTCATGGTCAGATACCTCCAAGCATTCCTGTTTTGCTTTTCTTGAAGCATAGTGTCTCGTTAAAATAATGATGACCACATCATTGGACTTGCTCCCTCTTGTTAGGTCTTTCAAAAATGTGTCCGAATCTGCAGTCAGTGCTTCAACTTTCTTCTAACAATGTCATCCTCTCTGCCTTTAGTATTTGTTGTAGTTTTCTCTATCCTGATTTCTGCCCTTTTAAACACACCCCTTCCACTTTACTACTCACAGCACTGCATCAGTATATTTTTAGAATAAAACTGATTCTCAGTAAAATATGACAGTCTGATCCTCACCTTTGGGTATGGTGAGGTCATCCATTTCCTGTGGCGCCAATCCATTATCAGTGAAGTTTGCCCAAGTGTTTGGGTCAGACCACAACTCTTTGTTTGAAGGCTCCTCCATTACATCCATAGGCTTCGGTGGTGGCTCACATCCACGGTAGTAGCACCGATATATACGAGCATCTATCTTTAGATCCATATCTGTTGTAAATACTGCACGCTTCTTCCGACTCAAACGTTGAACTGTTTGGGTCAAAAAGGCAATGTTTTTATCAGAAAACTAATATTGCCTATTTGTGTTCACAGGTGAAAACAAATGACAATACCCATAACAGCATGGTTTTAAACCTTGAAGTCATTCACTAATTACTAGTGTTATCCCCCACCAATGTCATGTAAAAGAACCCTGAGATATCAGTTATTTATAACTTGTGAAAATGTATTTCTCACTCATGAAGTCAGTATGAATTACAATTTGCAATGGAAATTACCACATAGCTGAAAGAAATGAAAATATGCCAAGCAGCAGAGCAAAGTACTTGTGCAGATATAATCAAGATAGTTTTTGTTTTTTTTCATAACGTGCACTTATTTTTATTCCACATGCTTTTTAAATGGTGTGTATGCATATATATCAGATATATACATGCCTGCCAGTGAACTACTTCAGGAGAGTATGCTATGCAAAGAACTAAGGAGTTCCATCCCCTGACAAAAGTAGACTAATGGAACTTCAGAAATAAATTTGACAGTTTAACTGTGTCCTACGGATGAAAGCTGTTAATTTTGCTGCCCAATTCATGTACTGTTTGTTAAGGGAGCCTACAACTAGGTGAATGTCTCAATTCCAAGACCACTTGCTGGATTATTCTATGTGCTATACAAGGCTCAGCTCTGCTGCAGTGACAAAAAGGAGCTTGCTGCAGTTTGATGGTACTTCCACTGAAGCAAACGAAAAGATATCACCCTCCCTAAGAATATTAGTTTGGAAGCATCTGTCCTAACGAGGTTGTCGATTCGCTGCAGTCTCATCAGGAACAAAAACCAAAATAGCCCACATGTATTTCCTCTCCACTCTCCCAGTCTCACCTGCATAAGTTATGGATTTGTCTGGTACACTGTAGAACCAGTCTCCATGGGTGACACCTGACCCAGACAACATTGTATTAGACATGTTCATGTTTGTTGACCCATCCAGCATAAACCTGTCTGGCTGCTGGTCAGAAAACTGTGTAAATACAAGAAAGTCACCCACCTGGGAAGCAATAAACAAAAAAATTAGTTACTACATACTATATACATATATTTAGTTAGCATGCAACATAAAAGCCTCACTTTTCAAGAGAAAATACAGTCGACTCCGCTTAATCGCCTCGTTTCCCAAGGAACCGAATTTTTTTCTATATACAGTAAAAGTCACTGGATAATCGCCTCTCACTCCAGATAATCGACCACTCTTCAGCGCCAGTGAATTCAAAGATCAGCGGTTGAAGGATTACAGTTGACAAACAAATATGTACACAGACGATTTAATGCGTGGCGGATGGCAGATCGGTTGACTGAGTGACAGCTGCCATGCCAAAATAGATGTAATAAGCCTTTCCTCCCCAACTCTTCCTTCCCTTGTCCCCCTTCGTCCCACGCTACACATCACCGCCATCGCCCATCCGATAATGCTAATGCGCCGAAAGCAGTAGAGTCTCCGCTTACCACGCCTTCCGTCTCAGCAAGGTGGACAATGTAAATATCGTATTGGTGGATTTCGGCTAGATCAGAGAACCTGTCATGTGGATGAAAGGTCGATCCCGGCCATGCCATCCTACTCTTTATTGTCTGTTGGGCTATTGCAAGGTGGCCAATGAGAGAGACCGCAGAGATCAAACATTTTGTGCACTACAATACCGTAACACTCGAGTCTGTCCTGAGTCTGGCGACGAGAAGGCGTCAATGCACAACATCAAACAACGACATCAAATAAATTTAACCCCATTATAAAAAATATGGCCAAAATTCTCTGATTAATCGCCCACTTTTTCTGTGATCCTGAGGAAGGGCGATTAAGCGGAGTCGACCATATAATGAATTGCATTAACCATATAATCTAAACAAAAAAAATATATATATTATCCAAGTACCGCCATGTTTATCATTCCTTCACTCCATGACTTTGTTAAATGCTAGTTCATGGCAAAGAAAAGGAATTCACTCTCTTTCAATTTAATGCAACATTTGGTCTTTGGAGGTGAAACAACCTACTTTCATATTTAGCACTGAATTAGCAAAGCATAAGTTCAGTTTGTTTTGAATGGACAATTAGCAGGAGGTCCCATCTTCAAGTTGTGCACCATAAAATTCCATTGACAGTTTTAAGTTCACAGAAGAATAGCCCTGGTATCTGCTGTCCAGGAAAGTTTGAAAGGAAATTTCTACCCAATAATTTATTATTTGAAAGGCATCCTATCATGCCTCATGCTGAAGTGCCATAAAACCTATACAACACAAGCAAATTGTGTTACTTCCAGAATTGTTATAACCAATGAAGTGTCATTTCAGGGCTGTGCAACAGAATTTCTCAGCAGATAGCAGGGTTGTTAATTTGAGAAAAAAATTCAGAAGAAATAAGTTTATTCACTGTATCTGTTTGATGGGTTATAGACAAGAGTAACAAATGACATAAATACTTAAGGAATATGAAATGAACTAACCAATGCTAGAAATATAATGAGGGGCTGTAATCATCATAACCGCTGCTCCCACAGTACTGATTCGAGAGACAAGGGTTAAAGATCCTACACAATAATCATTGGTAAACTTGATTTTAAAAAATAGTGTCTTAGAGGTATCATAATGAATGACTTGTTGCAAACAGTTGTTAAAGGACTTTAAATGACAAAATGCAAACTTACATCAAATCCGTACATGACACTGTCATAACTGATGTTTGTGACATGTTCTGCATTCTCAAAAGAAAAGTTGTAGTAGTGATTTGCCATTAACACCATGCTCCACCCTGGTTTGTGGGTGATACGTTTCTTCGCAAATGGAGAATAACTAGTGCCAAATTCAGTGCTGAACGTAGCATTCTTGGCCTCCATGGAAGAGGGTTTGATATTGTTGAATGCAAATCTGAATAAGATATTAAAACAATTATTGCTCAAATAGTTGGAATAAACAGTGTACAGATATTAATACATAATCTGATATCACTATATTTTTTGCTTTATACACACAAAAATTCAAATTTGTTAATATTTTATCTCAGGTAAAATCTGCATCTTGATTCTGTTTTAATGTGTAATGTTATCTGCTCATGGATGTATAACTAATTTACTGCCAGTCATGATGTAATTATCAGTACAACAAATTCCAATGGCATTTCATCTCTTGTCATGCTATGTAGTTTAACGTGCACAAATATACTTATTAACAACAGACAAATGGCACACTTCTATTCTACCTTTAAGCACGAACTGAACCATAACTTTTACCCCTGTGTTATTTGACAATCTATTTCACTCTAACTCAATTACAGTGGACAGATCTTCATCCGTCTGTGCACCTAAATTCCTTCTGTTATACAAACCTTATGAGCTTAATCTGATCAGTGCACACACATCCAGGGATGTTCACAGACATGTCTGCATTTTCTGTGCATTGTGTGCTATCAAAGGAAGGAGTGCAAGCAGCCACCCGATAGCCTGCATTGCCTGTGAGGGTACCATCCAAATCCAGAAGGACACCTTCAGACTCCCAGTCAAATCTCACCTGTGAAAAGATTGGGACTTACACTGTGACAGATCAATCATGCTATTCCAATATCTGCAGAGTTGGCAACAAACCCATGGTACAGACCTTTAGCTCATGACTTGCTCATATCACTAATGAGGAAGATGGAGTAGTTATGAGTGTGTCCCTGAGCCAGCAACCAAAAATGGCAGACTGTTAGAAACTGTGTGTTTTCTGTTTGTCATCCTAGGTAATTACATGTTCCATTACCCTTTCAACAGTGCTAATCAGTCAGCTTATTAACAAGGGAGTCACACATGGCATCTGATGCTATAACCTTCTGACAGACAAAGCCAGATGAGCAAGCACATAGATCATGAAGGAATCATCAACCTCCACATACTTCTGTGATCAGTGGAGAGAAGAGCTAAGTAGACATGAGAATGCCCCATTTGTCACAAAGTTGGTTGCCAGATCAAACAAACCAAATACAGTCGACTCCGCTTAATCGCCCTCCGCTTAATCGCCTTTCCCGCTTAATCGCCTCGTTTCCCAGGGAACCAAATTTTTTCTATATAAAAGTCACTGGATAATTGCCTCTCACTCCGGATAATCGACCACTCTTCAGCGCCCATGAATTCAAAGATCAGCGGTTGAAGGGTTACAGTTGACAAACAAAGTACACAGACGGTTTAACTGCGTGACGGATGGCAGACCGATTGACTGAGTGACAGCTGCCACCCCGAAATAGGTGTGATAAGCCTATCCTCTCCACCTCCCCCTCCCCTTGTCCTCCGTCCCACGCTATGCATCACTGCCTTCCCCCTTCCGATAATGCTACTGCGCCGAAAGCCGTGGTATAGTCTCCTCCCCCACGCCTTGATTGCGCCTGTCTGGTGGATTTCGGTTAGATCAGAGAATGTGTCATGTGGATGAACGGTCTACCCCGACCATGCCATCCTACTCCTTATTGTCTGCTGGGCTACTGCGAGGTGGCCAATGAGAGAGACAGCGGAGATCAAACATTTTGTGCTCTACAACAGCGTCAAACTCGAGTTTGTCCTGAATCTGGCGACAAGAAGGTGTCAATGCACGATATCAAACCACGACATCAAAGAACTTTAATCTCCTTACCAAAAATATGGCCGAAATTACTTCCTCCGCTTAATCGCCGCTCCACTTAATCGACCACTTTTTCCGTGATCCCGAGGATGGGCGATTAAGCGGAGTCGACTGTAATAATAATAATAATAAAGTACTTCATCCCAAGAGAGCTCAAAGCACTTTATAGCTACATCAGCTACATGCACATATACTAAATTCAAATGCACATCTCCACAAGTTTACACGCACAGCACTTGCACATACACACATATATTCACTCACAAAAAGACACACAGCATCAGTATGTGCGTGCAATCAAAGAGCAGAAGTCTCACGATCAGGGTGAAGCATGGATTCCAGCCTCAATACGTATATAGAGACTGTGCGCCCAGGCCCTAAGTGGAGACGCCAACTCAAGAAGTTGCACAGACACACACACATACACTAAAGCCACACACATTATTAAATTAAATTATTGTCTCAAAACCATTAGAGTAGAGGTGATGAAACCATTACTCAGAAAGTATGTATGTTTTCATTTCAACCTTAAATGATTCGAAGCTGGCAAAACAAGGAATAAATTCAGGCAGTGAACTCCAGCTCGAAGGCCCTGCTTATGTAAACACTCTATCACCATATTTTTCAGATGGGAACGAGGAATGGATAGGTGCTTTGAGTCCATAGATCTTAAATTTCTTGGGGGCAGCAAGGTACATAGTAGATCTGCCAAATATGTAGCTACAGTCAACTCCTGAATGAGGAAACAGAATGTGGTTACTTTGTATTCAGTTCTTAGTGACCAATGTAAAGTTTTTAGAAGGGAAGCGCTGTAGTGGTATCAATTTGTTCTGAGGATTAAGCGAGCTGCAGTGTTGTGAATCCTCTGAAGTTCAGTACGTTTGTCCTCTGGCAACCTTATCAGGAGCAATAATCTATTCATGATAGTACAAAGGTAGAGATGACACTTTTAATAGCATTTTCAGAGAGATATGGTGACACATGACCTATTCTTCTAAGTTCAGCATAAGATGTTCTAGTTATCTGATTAATGTGATATTCTAGTGATAATGTCTTATCCAAGATAAGAAAGAAAGACATTTCATGCCATGAGTGGTATAACTCAGGAAGCCATCCATTTAAAGATTTTTGGAGTTCCCCTCCTTGATAAATTTGCAAGTCAAAAGCAGGAAGAATATCCTTCATTTATGCTGTACTGATTGCCCATTATAAAAGGGGTCTACATCTGCTTGTGACAAACTAGAAGAAAACTACAGCATTGTTTATCCTAAAATAAACTTAATAAGCTGGAATGGTCAATCTATATTGACAACAAGGGAGGGGAGAGATACCCTTTGTGTTTACATCTGGTAATGACTGGACAAATAAACTGCATCTCTGTAACACAGAGATGAAAGGGGAGAGTGGGGCCTCAGTGGCTTTGATACAATTCATGCCTCATCTGCCCCAACCCCCAACAAGAAATGCAATACAGTATCCGTGTTCGATGAAGCGATATATTTGAAACGTAAAACAACAGTTTAAAATCTGAAACTTAAAAGTTTTCAAAACCTTGACCAAATGAAATTCATTTAGGGTGAATCTTTTTTTATTTTAAATAAATACAGTGTTTTCAACAGTCATCCAAAAATGAGATCAGCACAAAAATAAGTTTAAACAACCTTGTTACACCTCATTGTGAAAAGAAAATCACGACAGTTACTCCGCCATGTTTAAATCAAAGTTAAATGTAACAGCTAGGATAATTGCATCATACTAATTTATCCATAAACAGTATCAAGAAAATCAACATTCTTGGGGAAATATTTATAAACAAGCAAATATTTTTTTCAAACAGTACAGGCTGACGCATAGCTGCTCTACTCAGTGCATTATATGCTATCAACACTTCCTCATATCTCAAACCAAATCATTCTTACCATTAAGCATGCATGCTCATACGCACATGTCTGGGGGTAGAAAATCATAACAGCTTTTTTGAAGTAAGAGGTACCTTGTTTGGTGAGTCCACAAATGTCAGAGACTTAGTATGTGATGTAAAGCCACCACAGTATTGGGAGCAAGTTCCAGTAATCCTTGTCCACTTGATGGCTGCCTTTCCAGCCTATGAGGACAGGAGAAATAAAAAGCAAACACAATATTCATGTTCTGATCAATTAAAACTTGCAATTTTCTTTCTTGCTATTCAAAATGCTTCATCAGACCTCCAACCTGTCACTTCAAAGACAGGCAAATTTCACTATGATCACTGCTATATTGCACTTCTATTACAAGCAGTACTTCTATATTACCCTATTTTCTAAATGTATGTCAAACTATTTTAATTCCTCATAAGAAGGCACAATATATAAAATGAGGTACTCACAGCACTGAAGTTATGAAACTCCACTCCTTCTATGAGAAAGCCTTGTTGGAAGGGAAGGATGATACCACCACCAGTACTGCTACCACGGAGATTGCTACCATAGTTAGCCACAATGAGACTGTCAAATATACCAGCCCCATGATCAGAGTCCCACTGTGGTGGTGAGTTTACCAGCAATTTGCCCTCATAGCCTGCATGCTTATTGTTGACAAGAACAAAATCATGGAACTGCAGAGCCCCACTGTTGACAGCCTCAGCACCTTTCTCACAATTCCAGGCAGTCAGGGAATAAAACTTGGCAACCTGAATAATGCCAAAAATTTCAGTGCAAGATTTGGCATGGACAAGAAACATGCATACATTCTGCAAACTACGAGCATACTTTTCATGGCATGAATTGAAACATGTCCAAACCTGCTAAAAGAAAAGTTATCTTGTTAGCTTGCAATGCATTCAGTTAAAAGAATTACTTTCCATCTAAATGAAGGTGGTGGGCTCTGGCCAGGCTAACTTGAGAAGTCGCCTGCCCCAAAGGCATAGATTATTAACATGGAAATGAAGAGGGAGAAAATTCCACCAATATCATTCTTAACCAGCAATAGACACAGTAGCTAGACGCACGATCTTGCATCATGCTCATGCACAATAAATTTCTTGCATACCCTGTCTCACAAAGCCATTGCTGTAATGCACTTGTAGCTTGCACAGTGTTACACTTTTAATACAGCAGACCTTACAGACTGTACTTATGTCTATACTCAAATATTATAACCTTTTGAAATGCTATCCTGATAACAGAGGGCATTCAATGAAACAATACCATTTACAGCACTTTAACCCACCCATCTTTAATGCTCAAACTAAAAATAAAACAATTGTGAACAGACTTTTCTTAAATAATTACAATCATGGATTCAGAAGGGTGTAAGACACATTACAGGCAAATTGATGGTAAAGTTTCATTCCTTCTTACATTTGCGGAACCCCCATAGTCTACACATGGTTCATGAGCTGGCAACATGCGTCAGCTCACATGGGCAGTGATGTCATAAGTGATATGTGTTAAATGTCTACTGTTGAAGTGGTACCCCTTGCTTAAATCAGAGGAACAGGGGCTCTGGAAATAATTTCTTAAAGCTGATGCCCTACTGCAATGGATAGTGGCCTTTTCCCCTGAACATAAATGGCGATAGCAAAGAGGAAATAGAAGATTCAAGAATCTCGTCTCTAAGCATTAAAACAGCATGTTTAGATAAATTTGTAGCATAGTGTGATTTTCAATATTTCTCTCTCAAATAAATCCTCCTTACCTGTTAATATGGTACCGTGAGTCACACTTTCCAAATAATTTATAGCTGCTCAATATGAGTACAATTTCCTTACACTTTCCTTCACAAGAATTAACATGATCTTCAGCCTAGCTCAGAGATAAGAAACTCACTTGATGTGGAGATGAAGAGCTACAGCTGGCTCCTTCCCTAGGAACATATGTCTCAAATATCCACAGTCCAAACCAGCCAAGGGAGTGAGCTGAATTGTTTTGGTAATCTCCTAGAGGCACAGCTTGAGGGCACATGTCTGGATCAAAGCCTGGGCCATCAGGATGGGTGTGCATGCGGTACCATGTGCCAAAATGAGTTCCCCCAGCTACAGCATTATGACTGGTAAAGAAAGATATGACAAGAATATCTTGTTACTGTTCATTCTCAACTAATTCCTCTCTACACTTCCTTACCTTTCTCTCTCTAAGTTCTGATTCTTTTATATATTTCCAATCTTTCTCTTTCCCTTCACTCTTGCTACCCGCTGCCTCCCTTCTCTTTCCTCCCTCTCCCCTCTTTCTTCTATTGCTTTATTTTCTTCTCCCTTCTTTCTCAATCTCCTGTCATGCTCTGTCTTTACTTACCTGATAGTGTTGTTGGGATTGGTGGCCCAGAAAGCAGCTGGTGTGATGTCATCATTACGCAGAGAAGTTGATGATCGCACAAATACAGCCAAATTATAGCGAAATGTATTGCCAGTTTCATCGCCGTCTTCAAGGAAGAATGCTCCTCCCATCACATTGTAAATCACATTATGTTCAACCTGAAACAAGATGTCATTATTCAGTGTCTGGTTGAAGCTTGTTACTACTAATGAATTCAGCTTCAGTAATCCAGCAGCGTTTTTGCATAATATCAAGAGGGATATTTCATTAGACATTCAGATGGCTGAGACAGTGAGCAACACAATTCCCATGGTCTGTCTCATACTACATATAACTAAGGCTGTATACCTGACTCCTCTTTTATATCAGTTCTTCAGAAAGTGGCATTTTGTATATCTTTGTAGTACAAAACAAATAGCAACCTCTCCCACTGCAACTTTTCCTTCTTCCTGTGGAGTTGTGATTATATGGGATTAGCTTTATTTTGTACATGTGCAGGACAGCTTCCTTGAATAATATCAATATGGAGAGAACATAATTGGAAAATGTTTTATTTCACAATTTAACAATGTAAAATGTATATATTCATCCATCATAAAATATTCTGTTATACTCACCATGGTATTGTGAGAGCCATGCACATTTACAGCCCTGTTGAAACTGGTATGTATTGAGCAACCCCGAACAAAAGACTGATCCATGTTGCCATTCAGATGGAAGTGGATTGGATAGCGTCCCATTCGGAATGCCTGACCAGAGTGAGTCAGTTCCACATACTGGAGGTGTGCCTGAGCAATCTGTGTAAACATACATTTGAAAACTGCTGATGCACACACCAAAATGAAAATGCACTAAAAGTGATTAAAATCCAACAGTGGTTAACATGTATTCTTTATTCTGTAAAAGGCTGCCATTTTTTAACATTTAATTTCTTAATACAGCATACAGCTATACACATATCTTGTGCAGATATCACATAAAATGAAAAGTTCAAGCTACAAACAGCTTAAAAATCACAAGAGAAATAATTCAGACCTTGTGCTCGTTCTTATATCAGTTGCCTTACCTGTGTATCCTTCTCTTCCTGATGCACCATAATTTGAGCACCAAACTGATCTGACCCCAGCTCCTCACCAAATCTGCCCTGGAAGCATGTCTGAGTGGCAAATTCACCTATACGGACAGAGATGTATCATCATCTTTGTCACCAATATATTACAGCAAAAGGATGCTACTTGTGAGAATTATGATAATGTAAGCCCATCCAATACACTAATCATGTATCCACTTGACACAAAGCAAAAAGCAGCTTCCCACTGAAGTATTTTATGTTTTAAGCACATTTTAAAGGTTTTGGAAACAACAACATTCCATAACCAACAGCATATTATCATAGTAAAATGAAGATTTTGCATGACTGAAAAGACTCAAGACTCACTTCTACAAAGTTCACAAAACTTGCAACAAGTTTGAAATATGTAATGCAACCAACCCAAGATCTGCACATGTGTGGCGTTTATCTCCTTTAGCAAAGATTTTCATGTTTGTCCTGATTTTCACTAACAGCTGTAACAAAAGAAGTGATATGATTATACTGTCACTTCCAAGTCACCATAGCGAAAGCATAGCCTCACCTGTGTCGAACCCTTTTGGGCATGCCTCTATCACTGTATCAAACTCTGTATTACGGTAACCTCTGACCACCACATTCCTGGTGAACAGGCCAACTTCAGCCCTGAAATCCACAGTGCGGCCACCCCAGGTCCCATCAATACCAAGATGCTCATATTCCAAGGCTTCAGTCACAGTCACCTGATTGCCACTCACACTCTCAATGATGCGGACCTAAAGAGATCATGAGGAAATACTTCCAGAATTAAATGGAAAAGAACAAGTTTAGTGGCAGTCCCTTATTTTTCTTTTGTCAACTGCTTTTTTTTACCATCTTAAATCACAATCTGTTAATCTTTATATAAAGGCAGAAACTGCCATTTAGTTGGGGTCTAATCCACTAATTTCTAAGTAACTGAAATGGAACATAACCTTTCCTTTTAATAATTATTTTAAGCAAAAGAGGAGGTTTTCATATTTTCCTCTGTGTGAACAATTTATTCTTTCATCACACCTTGGATATTTCCTTTTACAATATCCAGGTGACTGGAGTATTTTGTTTTTCTTTTTTCATGTTTCCATCAAATTATTTTTATTTTAAAAAATCTAGGGCAGGTAAACATAAAACCAATGTTCCCACAACAAATGCAGAAAAGCATATGAATGTAAGCTGTCATGCTTCACCTCTGATTCTTTCTGACTATGTTTGTCTCCTGTGGTGGCAATGACAATTTCAGCACCCACATCCCAGTCAACAGCATGCTCCAAGTTCAGAACTCTGCTTCCTGCAGCTGCAGTGCTGGCAAGACGTGTCCACGTCACTGACACAGGATAACCTATAAGAACATGCATCAGAAAGATCATAAATAACCAACTCTGTAAGTGCACATCCAATAGTTAAGTCATATCAACTGTAAGCGGAGGTAGTTAAATAAGCAATACTCTCTCGTCTTTGTAAACAAGGAAGATATAAATGCTGACAATGAAAGTGTTGATAATGATGAAGTAACCAGTTCGTTCAATTTTGTAGTTCATTTTGAAACATGCTTTTACTCTCAATACATTACTGGAGTTTTAATAAAATGATGGAAATCATTTTTTCAAAACTACTCCTAAACCCTAAAGATGAATACTGCCTCGAAATTTTACTACAATGATAGTGGCAACAATAATGAAATATGCATAATGATGATGATGACTGACCATACAAGTTCAGTGTTCCATCTCTCACAGCAAGAGTCTTTGTTCCATAAATAGGCAACTCCTTAGACCTAAGATGGCCATGCATGGTGATGATCGCCTTGTATGCCTTAGGAAAAGGACTGTCTGCAGTGCCAGCCTAAAAATTATTAACAATTATGTACACACACTTGCGACAGAAGTGGTACAAAGTTATTTGAGGTCACTGAAGAGCAGAAAAGGGCTCTAAAATCTGCCAACAGAAAACAGAAGACAACTCAATCAAACTGCAGCACCATTCATCCTATTCATATGCTCTCCGGTGAGCAACAAATCACTAGATATATCCTCAGAGTGCAAACAGGCCACTACCAACCTACAACATGTACAAGAAGCTCAAAGAGAGAAACATGGACATCTGCCCCTCTGGACACAGCTTCAAAATGCAGAACATAAACTCTAGTCATGGCAGCAGCTCTAAAACCTTAGAACAAGCACCTGGTCTTCTAAAACCAGCCTAAAATAGAAACTGTGGGTCAACAATGGACCTAGACTATGTTGGCAGATAAACTACTAATCTGACAGTCATATGGCAGGAAGAATGCAGAATAAGAAGAGTGTATGTGAGTGCAGAACATGCTGGTTCAAAACAGAGTCACAAAAACTTCATCATAGCACGTTAGTATGGTTCCAAGATATCTGACTCTTTTACATCTGAATCGGTGGCACGCTTATATAATAGATGAAAGACATGCTTTTCATATGCCATGTTTTGTATTTCAATTACCAAAGACCTTATAAAATCAGTTTTTGGTAATGCATTATGTGTCACTGCACAAAACAAGTATGATCAATAAAAAGTCAAATTCTCTATAGCACTCACCTGCAAGAGACCACCGTTAGTTATAAGGATATTTTCTGCTTGTAACTCAACATCTGCTTCATCAAAGATAACTTCACCACCTGGTTAGAAATATTACAAAAATGTATTTCACTGAAATGCACAGCTGCAAACTTTGTACCAAATGACCCTGAATGTTCATTGTTGAGCATACAGATGAAGGGTGCTTTTCCAACTGTCAACCATATAATAGTTTTATTTGTTGAAAATTAGGAGATAAACTGTTGAGGAGTAAGTTTGCTCATTTTTCGATTCACTACAAATATGACAATGAAATATTAAGGATTCCCTCATGTTTTCAGATCCAAGTATTCTCTGACTAGAAAAAAAAACACACATGGGCAAAATATTTTTCAATCAAAGGGCTATTGTTATGACGAGTTATATTCTGTTGTAGTCAAATATATGTATGCAAGATAATCATGAAAAATCTGCACAGCATGGATTGCTTGACTTGTCTTGGGGATAACTGAAATGATGTGGATGTGGGATAATGGGGAGGGTAACCTGCTTACAGATCTGGAGCATGTCTCATGCCAGATGCCCTACCAAAGAGCCGTAGCTTTCAGCAATGGTTAAGATCAGTAAAGATTATGCAGAGCTCACAAAACAAGCTCCAAAAACATGCCTAGCTTGCAGATCAAACCAGGACAATGGGTGCAGGGAAACCTTCTCTCTATGATGAAGGGATAAATCATCATATGATTTACGAAGTGCCTGCATGGAGGAATTTCCTTGGCACTGCTTCACTCCACACATTTTCACTCTCCAAAACGTCACCAACAGAGAACTTTCCTTATCCTTCTCCTAGATATTACTGGTGGCAAACTCTTAATTGTCTTACCTTGAATAAGCAACATCTTGAGAATAGCAGTGTTATTGTCCAAGAGAATTCTCTGTCCTGCAGGGATGATCACAAAGTCTCCATCCACTGGTGGACTGAGTCCACCCCAAGTGTAAGGACTGGACCACATGTCAATGTATTCATACTGGGCATTAATCTGTTTTCAAAAAGAATAACATCTAGACACTAATGCCCTGTCCTCCTTTATCACTGCGCTAATTTTTTTTCAATTTTTAAGTTTTGAAGATTAAACCTAAGCATTGTAGATGACTGGAGTACTTTATAAGTCAAGCTCCTGCCTCATACATATATTTGCAACATGGAAATTGAGCTGCATCTTGGCCATTCTGACAAGAGGGCCCTGTTCCTTCTTCTGCCCTGATATTGCTGTTGAAAAGTTACTCCCTTCAATCTGAATCTGTTAATATGCAAGGTTTTGTCCAGTTCCTTTGATTTCAATATTATAACAGACTTTCGTTGTATTATTTTTATTACCATTCTTAAATTTCAGATCTTTGAAAGAGGTTCAAAGTCTTTTTTTTAACCCAATTTTGCAGTTTGCTTTGTAAAAGATTCAACTATCCATCAATTGTCTTTAGAACTATACCTGCTGAGCCAATCCCCAACCATTACGCTGAACCTCCACATTAGCAATGCTAGAAGAGGTGGCACCAGTTCGACAAGTAATCTCAGTGTCACTGACAGTCTGAACAATGCAAGCGGCACCAGAAATTTCAACACTAATGTCTCCAACTGTGGAGCTGTTGAGCAAAGGTAACAAAGGTTTTGGGTCAAATCCTGAAAGCTGGCAAAGTACTGTGTGAGTAATGCATAAAAAGCCCTAGAAGATCAAAGCTAAAGAACTGAAATAGAGCTGTGTGCTGGCCATTGCAAGAGTGGAGTGGTAGATAATGAACAAGCTGACAGAAAATGGAATATACAGCAAGCACTCAAGAACATCAATCTGACAGCAGGTTTTTAGTGCCTTTGGTGTACTTAATAAACAGCAAGGTGAGGGATTCTTGTTTCTGTCAGCAGCTAAGGAATGGAAGGATAAAGAAATAGGGACAGAGATACAAGAGGCTGATGGACATTTTCTAACTATACAGCGAGATGGCTATTTCAACATATGGCCGCAAATGACTGGGCATGAGCAATGTGAAAAAATATTTCCTCTAGCTGGTTAAATCTAGTTCAAAAAGGTTTTTTTATGAATCCACTCCAACATCTCAAGTGCACTGCACAGCTACAATGTGCCAGTCTGTGAATGCATCTGAAACACTTTTGATTCCAATGAACAGCTGCTGGATGAAGTTTAATTTCATAGCAAAGACTTCACAACAAAAACTTTCTGCCGCCCCTAAACCAATCGACAATGAGAAGCAACAAGGATTATTCCCACCTACGTATCAAGGGCTTAAAGCAAGAATGTCATATCTGCAAAAATGCAGCTATTTAGTTGTCATAAGTGTTTTTTTCAAATAAACTAGGATATCTGCAACACTGAGGCGATTCAAGTGCTTAAATTAGTGTGTACAAATCACAAAATCCATATTATATGACCACACAAAGGAATATCTGATTTTACAGCTTTCATCAAAAATTCAAATGCGTTTGGCTCAAAACAGCGTTCTTACAGATATGACATTATTGCTTTAACCCCTCGATATGATATTACCTACAGCACTGAAAAAATCAGCACTACTCAGCCTTTCTTCTAGAATTTGATGAACTATTCCAAGAAAACTTGAACAGTGAAGGTTTATGATCACCAGAGCTTCATATCTTTAGTAATGACGACAGAATCTCATCCATCTAAGATCTGATAGATTCTAAACAGTAATCCACAATCTAAACTCACAAGTCAGTCAGCTACAGCAAAATCCCCTACTGTCCTGTACTTAACAGTTTGTAGCCACAAATCAGAAAATGTTGCCTTTTTGACATATTCATAGTTCATATTTGCACAAATGATGAACCCCTCTGTACATAACCTTTCAAACCCCTCTTTACATAACCTTTCAATCACTGAAGTAAACCTTAATGAATAATTCACAGCCAAACTTTTGAGTCAATAAAACTTTATCTTTACCCAAAGTTGGTGCCACTAATGGTGATGAGAGTGCCTCCACCTGTTCCACCCCTGGCTGGAGATACAGATGTGACAGTAGACACTAGAGAAGAATCATAAGTGTAAGCTGATGACTGTGTCTGTGTTACACCTCTCACAGTTGCCACAACATCACAAGTACCTGCTGCAAAAAAAAAAAAACGCAGTTCAGCATCCAACCCCACTGTTCATGCTTGATAGCATCACATTTCTAGGGCAGAAAAAAATTGTGTTATACCCTATATCCCATTAGGGCAAGGGCAACTGAGTAAAGAGCTAATAACTTCCTTAATAACAAGTGTAATAACACTCAAATAAACTCAGTTGTAACACAGAACATCATAGCATTTGTAAGCTGCGTTAGACAGGCAATTGTTGGTGAAAAACAGTCTTGATGAAAAACACTTTTAATAACAAGGACAGAGAATGAATATCATAACTGTCAAAACAGCCCAGCAGACATTGCTTAAATATAAGCTATCAGTCAAAATCAACAATCTTAGGAGATCAACAACAGGACTAATCTCCACATATATAGGGGTGCTCAATGCAAACCAGTCAGTCTGGAGTATTCCAGACAAACAAGGAAATTGTTTGCTCCTCACTGGTAGTTTTGGGGTGAAAACAATCACTGCATCATGAAATCATGTGTCAAGGCTACCTTGGTCATCAGATAGATAATCAAGAATAATTCATCAGGTAACATATATGTACTATTTGGGCAAAGAAAGCCTGCAGAAGTCAGGCTAACAAAATTTCTAGACTGAGTGTTTGTGAACCATTTTTTTTTAATACTTTGTGAAGTAATGGAATTTACAAGAGCTCATTACTAATGTTTTGTAATTAGCTTCAAAGTAAATCATTACTCTGCAAAAGAAACAGAAGTAAGGCACTAACAAGTACTTGGATTAACAACCCTAGGAACAAGAAATTTTCACTGCATGGACTCTAGCTTAATTTCAGGAAGTCTGGACCATCTAAAAACTCTACATGTCTGAATCTGTGGTGTTAGAACATATGACTTACCACTATTACTTGGTGTCTTACACACATATTCTGATGCCGATGATGAAACTTCACTACAGGTGCTGCTGCATATTGTCACAGATGTCTCCCCTTCCAGAAAACCAGACCCTGTGAGAGTGACTCTCTGGCCACCATTTGTAGTGCCTGTCAGGATAATATTTGTCTTTGACATAATTTACATGTAACTAAACACTGAGCCATTCTTTTAATGACTTTTGAGTAAAGAGGTATACACGCAAGCTTGAATCATCTCCATCTAATTTTTAAAGATTTTTATTTAGCAGTAAAAGTAAAACATATAGTGAGATAAGAATGTTCTCTGCATAATTCACTTAACAATTTTGATTTTAAATAACATGCATGTTTGTTTCTCCTTTCTTTAATGAGGACACTATGCCATTTGTCTCTTCTAACAATGTTTGTATTATCTTTTCCAGTAATCAAAGTTTGTGTAAAAATCAAGGGAAACATGGTCTCAGAGACTGCATAAATATACTGCAAGTTAACTTATAGACACATGGACAAACAGTACACTTCTTCCTTACCAACATTAGGACTGATGGTAAATGCACCGACCTCATATGTAAATAAGGTGTCATTGTTAGAGAATCCCAGCTGTTCCACAAACACCTGAACATCAAACTGCCCAGTGGCCTGTGTGCCTAGTGTACAAGTAATGGATGTGGATGTGGCTGCGCTAACGGCACAGTCAACACTTCCAATCTGGGAATAAAATCAAAATTTCATTCTGAAATTGTCTCCACTTCCAAATGACCAAACATGATATTTCTACATCTAACTCCTGAAGCAATTAATTCGCCTAACATTACCACCTTTGAAGATGAATGTTATGAATATAGGAAAATCATTAGCAGAAATCATTCACCAAGTAGGAGATAGTGAGATGAAACCACAGGCTAAGATGATAAATGAAAGCAAGTCATTAAGATAAACCAGATAATGGCAGTGAGATTTGCTCGCCTGTGAGCAAAGTTAGTTATCTTCTATCTAGTCTGCAAAAAGGGTGTGAAATTCCCAGATCCAAGGTAATAAACTAAAAGACAAGCCTTCTCCAACCTGACAAATGCTACAGGGGCATTACAGTTAAGTGCCAATACACAGGTTTAGCACAAAATACATGTACACAGACCTTAACTGTTGGATTTGAGCCAGCTGGGGAGGCCAACTGGTTCCCCGAGACAGTAATTGTGTCTCCACTTTTCCCTTGGCTTGGGCTCGTGCCTGTAACTGCAGGTGATGCAGCTGAGCTGTAGGTCAGAGTCAAGGAGTCATATGTGACACTGTTGGAGGTGATGCTGACCACAGCACTTCCATCAGCATGAGGTGGGAGAGTGCAATTCACCTGTGGGTGAATTGATTGTTGGGAGAAAATCACAGTTACAGTCTATGATGGCACAGGCATTTAAAGGTGTGTTACATGAAACAAATAATAACATGGCTCTTTCTTGTGACAGAACCATCATGCAGTTACATAATTCTGTTTTCTGATCCCATACATGCTGCAGCAAATCACAACGGCATGGCATGGCATGGTAAAGAATACAGCTCCATTCTCATCTCATTACACAGAAAGACTCAAATGCAGTTAAGACTGCTCTATTACATCTTATAATTTTGAAACAAGATTTCCTGTATCCTAAAGCTCTAACTATACAAGAATACGATTATGATAAATTTTGTATTTAAATTATCTATCAAAGGACATCTCCCTATCTAAATATTATGTGGAAAGAGAGTAAAAGATGCAAATAAATGTTAATTCAAGTTTGTTAAATTGTTAGCATATTTGACAAATTCCATCAAGCATTTCTTATTTCCTTCCTAAACTGTGAAACAAATACCATACAACCATGTTACTCTTCAGTAAATAAGGATTCTAAATCTTGCAATAAATAACACCTACAAATCCCAAATCAAGTTTTAACAAAATACAGTTCAAATTATTCTCCAGGTTTTCTGACCAACTCAAAGAATGATTAACCAACAAAAGAACACCAACCTGATCAAGCGACACTGCCACAACTGGACAATCTGATCCATCCACATCAACAATGGTATCATTTTCCACAAATCCATTACCACCAACCACAAGCAGAGCGCCGCCAAAGGTACTGCTCTGGGCTGGCAGTGTGATAGATGCCACCTTATCACTTGTCACTTTCACAGTAGTTGCTGCTTTACCATAGTTAGCCACATAGACATCAACATCATTGCTGCCTACGGGCACTCTGCCCACTGTGCAGGTGAACTGACTGTCACTGACCACTCCGCTGACCACACAATCTTCTCCACCAATCTTGACAACCAGATCTCCAGAATCAGAGCCAAATTTTGTACCAGTGATTGTCAGCTGAGTTGATGCTGTGCATCATAAAAGAATATTAAGACAAGATTCCAATTCTGTTAAATGTTTTGCACATGAAACATGAGCTGGCTTTCAAATATTCTAAAACAAGCAAGATGACAAGGTTACATTTGAAGTGCATATGAAGTAAAAATATTCAAGAACTCACAAAAGAACAATGTAATACTGTTGATACTGCCATTCAAAGTTTCTTCTCCACTTTCATATAATATACAGGTATTTTTCACCAGAACTTTGTACCTCTGAATTTTGACCTCTCCTTTTTATCTAAATACAAAGCATAAAGTTTTTAATATGGCAGAATACAATTCACTTGTTCTTGCTATAAATTTTTTCATTACATTTCTTCAGCAGAGAAACACCAACTTACCACTTGACACTGTGCTTGGAGTCACATCAGTCACAGTTGCAGTTTTCTCCTCAGAAGTAATGAACTTGCAGTTGGGGTCTGCACAGTCTGCTATGACATAGCTGTTATCTACAGGAACAACAACAGTTGCAGTCATGGCACCAACAAAGCAACTTGATGGGGATCTTCCACAGTCTGTTTCACAGATGATCTCTGTGTATGTTACACTTTCTACATCACATGTTAGGTACTGCAACAAGAAGACAGCAGAAAACCTGACTTTTCATATTCATAATTTCAGTCTCAAAATTTATATTACTGCAAGTGTATGCCAGATGATAGCTTTGTTCCATGCAAAACAACACAAATTTAGGAGCTTTAACACAACAGGAGTATAAGGAGTTGCTATGATGACATTTCAGAACTAAAACAATAAAAATGTGAAGTTTTCAAGATCACTTATACTGTATCTATGACCCATCCTTACATCAAAATCTACTGTGATGCTGTCCTTTCTGCCCTCAAAGCCTGCACCAGTTATGGTCACCTTGGTACCTCCAGCTTTAGAACCTGAGGGTGTGGCAAAAAAATGCAAATTTAATATAAATATCACACATCCATGCTTAGTTTCACCAGTAGAATGCATTTTGTTAAGTTTCATTCTGATGAAAATTCCCACCAGTTATTGGCTGATTCTGATGAAAATTCCCATCATCTACATACTGATTCTGAAAAAAAATTTTCTCTACCTACTGACTGTTTCTGATGAAAATTACCACTAACTACTAACTGAACAGTAAGAAACTCTCTGGATTCTGCATCTCATGGTTTTCCAAACTGCTCACCTTCAAATGGTGTCACACTTGCAACTCTTGGCAAGAGACCAAACCTGCGGCTGTCATCGTCACTTATAGCAACAAGAGCATATCCAAAGTTGGCCACTCTGGTGGTAAACTCATGCAGAACTAAAGAGAAGAAATATATGTTATACACTGCTCCATGAAAATGAACGCTGCACCACTGCAGGTCTGCATTTCTGACCAAGTGATACGATTACATTTGTTATTCTGTTCATACCAATAAATATATGAGCAATCACGATCAAAATACTGGATGACTTTCTTAGGGCCATTACTTGTCCACTTTTAAGGGGGGTGGGGGGTGAGTCCTGGAAGTGAAGTTCTAAACTACTGAAAATGGGCAATTTTAACCTTTATGACTGGATTCAGCGTGTCCAAATTAGGGGAAAACAGACCCCAAAAAAATTTGTATTTTTCTTATGGCCGCTACAACAACACTGCCATCTTGAATTACTGCATCAGAAAAATGGTCATTTTCAAAACCCTAAGACTCCGACATTTTTCAACAAAACAATCTGAAATTTGGTACAAATACACTTCAACATGCATAGTTTTTTTTAATATTATAAAAGGTAGTCAGCTATAGGCTTTTGAAATGTATATGGAGAAAATACCCATTTTTCCTCAACTTTTCACCAAAAACAATTATTTTATTTCAAAAAAAAAACCTATAAAAAAACTGAAAAAAAAGATGGTTATTTTACATGGTTCAAGGAAGATAGATACCAATTTTCAAGTCAATTGGTCCAGTAGTTACAAAGTCTTAAGGAAAGTGTGTTCAAAAAAGAGTTTTCCAGAGTATCGCATTTGAAGTTTATGCAATGGTGTTTTTTTTTGTACACTTTCTGATGACAAATTGTGGTCTAAACGCTTCAAAATTGTCCTGCTTGATAAGCTGGCCCTCCCTCTCTTGTTTGGCTTTTTCTCTTGCTTCGTGATATCGTTCTTGCATCGATATAATTCCATTTTTGTGTCTGTAAAAGCCCCACAAATGAGAGTGATGTTTACTGTTTGAGTGCTGTGTGGTATCATTTTCTGGTGACTCTTCTTCAGGAAAAGGGTCTTTTAGGGGGGAAAGGGGTCATAATAGGCTATCTAATGGGTAAAATCATAAGCAGAAATAGTTGAACTTGACAAAAATGAAATAATTGCAGAATTGGTATTTTTATCGAAATCGAATTTCAAGAACCCCCCCCCTTACAGATATTCTGCATTTTGTGGACAATGGCATTCAACCTCATTTTATACCATGCCAATCTGAAGCGCCAGCTATGTCTATGACAACTTCTTTCATCTGCTATAAAAAGGCAACTCACCTCCAATTGGTGGGGAGTCTGTGTCAGTTATACGGAAGCCAATTGACGAAGGCTCACTTGTCACTGTATCACATGCTGAATTAGCATAGGTCACTTCATTCTGGCAGGTCTGTGGAATAAAATATCATACGAGATTCATTAACTTACACTTGAACATTTATTATAAAAGCACAATCCTTCAGAGAAACTTTGATCTAACATTAATGTTATCTGTGTCTCTAGAGGATAAGAGAATTCTGGTATGCTTGCCTTCACTACACTACAGCTGAACACCAAAAACAAAGTAAATCGCTGTGCAATATAAACAGCACTACTATGAGCTCAGGCCCACCTCAATCTATAATACTACTTTTTTCTGAGGTCCACAATCTACCTACAGATTCTGCAGTATTTAACATTCATCAGGAAGACAGGCCCAGCCCAGAGTAGAAAAGCTTGAACTGTTCCCACTTAGCTCTCATTAGCTTTTTGAGGATGAGGCATTTGATTATTATAACAGGCTGGCCGTAGTTGATTTCTGCAACAGGGTGTTGTACACTAGTGCTCATTCATGGTAATTAGCTTGACATTAATGGCTTACATCATGTAAATTTGTTTACATGGCCATCCTAGCTTCTACAAGCTAGCTGAAGTCCCTCCAAAATATTTGAATAAAAACCTGTTTTGGCCATCTTCTTCCCCTCTTGCACTATGAATACTGTAGTTTGTATTCTGTAGACTGTAGTCTGCGGTTATTGCTTAAAAGATTTCCTGTGGGGTTTTTTTTGGGTGTTTTTTTTTCCTTGCTCAGACTGTATGTGAATGTTTTACACTCTAAAAAATGTGCCTGCTAAATAGAATAGTGACTATATAAGTAAATAATTTACATATACATGGTGTTTATACTTAAACAGTGTAAGAAATATCTAAAAAGGACCCAAAATTAACAGAATGAATGCATATAAAATTAAGATAAAATAAATAATTAAATAAATAACACCCATCTTTATATACCTATTCAACTACTTCAAAGTTGGTCACAGTTACTAGAAAAACTCCACCTGATCTCTGCATTATCAGCTGTGGACGGACCTTTGTAGGTCAGTATATTATGCTGGTAGTTTATGCGTTTGTGGCTTTGAACTGGTCTTTGCTAAATCAGCAATTGTGAAGAGTAACCACTAACTTACATCTGAACCAAAACCTGCCCCAGAGAAGGTAATGACATCCACTGAGGTACCATTGGTGCGGCTGATAGCGTCAATGTAAGGAGAGTAACATCTGAGGAATCTGAAGTTGAATTTTCCAGACATCTGGCTTAGGGAGGTTGAATCTGTGCACCCTGACAATTGGCTTGTGACAGGGGAGCAGGAAGTGCTGGCTGTCTGGGCTGATGCAGCTGTGACAAAAACAATGCAACAAGAGGTGATTTCTGGCCTCTCAAGATTTGACAATCTACTGTCAATTTAACATGCGGTTGGTCCAGATTTGATTCTGAAAATCTGCAAACTGAACGCAGACTCAAAGAAATTCATTCTATGACTCAAGCAATTACAACTTCACAGTAACTCTTTTCAAAGATTCACTCAACAAAAAAGAAGCTGCAGGGTATTATCTTTGCACTGTGACTCTTTTGTACACAAAGACAAAAACCATGTTTCAACTGACACCCCATTTATAAGCTGAATAACAATGGTGATATACAAAATTTATGACACAGATTTTCTCCTCTTGAGCCTTCACAGGGAATTGCACAATGCAATTCTAAGAGGTAAAAAAGAATAGGATATACATTTTCCAAAATCAATACTATGCATGCAATAGGAAATCAATCAAAATACTGTAATTTAACACTCACTCTGAATTCAAAGAGGACAAAATTCTTAAAGGAGCCATTACCATTTCACTGCAGATTATAGTGCAATACTGTGGTTCACACTCCCCTTTTCTAGTTCAGTACATTTTGTATACAAAACTGGATGCCAAATTGCTTAATAGTATGTTATGGGTTTGTTGTTTTGTTTGCTGCGGGTGGTAGTCTTAAGAAAACATTATCTCAAAATACAGTTTATACTTTGCCACTAAATTTCACACATTTATCTAAGACATATGAATACATGTATGTACCTATAGGTATGCAATAATTGTGTCTCAACATTAACTTTTGTATAACTAAGAAAATGCCTGTTTCTCAGAGTGATATTAATGAGAACTGGACTTAGTAAAATAAGATGTCTTGGAATATTTACTGTATAAACATGCTTGCATTATCTTGTTAATCTATAGTGGAAAAGCAGTGGATCACCTAATGACTTTACGGATATGAAGAAATATGACAATCCAGTCCTTTCTATGTAGCTCAACCTCTAATTATCTGTCATTCTGATACCTCAACCATGACTTTAGGTTCAGGCTACCATGTTATCTGTTCATATCTTTTTGTTTGTATGTATCTGTGAGCTAATACCCCTTCCCCCGCAACCATTCACCCACACATTCTGAGTTAACCTGGTCCACTGCAAAACAGTAAGAAACAAAAATTGCTTACTTGTATCATAACTTGCATCATGACCCAGAAGAGTGATGGACAACACCTCTGAATGTGATGTAAGTGCTTCCACTTTGATGGTTCCACGGAAATAGATTGTTTGGGCAGTGTTCATGTAGCCAGTCCAGTAGTAATAAGTGCCTGGCACTGTGAAGCGGTGGGTGAATGAGCCTGGGAGAGATAAATGTAAAGGCACGACCTCTTCCTTTAAATGTGATAAATCTTCATTGTATTCATGACAAGCTTTACAATGTTATACAGTGGAATTCTGCTATAATGAGAGTTGTGAGACCAAACAGCTGTTGCCAGTATTAAAGGATTCTTGTTACTGACAAACACAACCAACAGGTATCATGAATCATCTGAATAATTAGATGGCTTCCAAAGTGTACCCATCACATCTCTGAGTAGCTGAAGTGACCCACATAAAATGTTCGGATGATGCACTTTATTACAGATGTTCATCTTGGAAAATACAATTAGCCCTTCTTCACCCTCAGGTGTTTGATGCAGAGACTTGAATCTATATTCCATTGTTGTGTCAAAACTCTTCCACATATTCTGTGGTTGAAATATTGAAGAAAGACTATCACTGCTATATTCCAGTTTGATCACTAGTGAGCATATATTTTGGAAGTCCCTGGGAAAAGAAAAATTTGGGGAATTGAGACAACAGCAGGATTTCTCTTAATAGTGTTTTTTTAACACTTTTTAAAAGTAGATTTCACTATAGCTGCTCCACAACACACTACAAAAGTTTACATTTCATTCACAGAGGTAAACTATACACGCCCTGTGAAGAATGGCTATTGTAGTGACAGTTTTGACTCAAACAATTTATGACACAAAACTGTTTTCATACCTGTCCTCGATATCTATTACCAAAAACAAAAGAGATAAAACTGTATCTTTAACAGGTCTGTAACTTAGAGACAGCAAGAGTTTCTGTAGAGATTAACAAAATAATATTACAGGTTTTGCCCAGTGGCATATGGAGTAATCTCTATCACATCAGTTCCTTCTGAAATAAGTCTGCTATGTTTCTGATCATGGAAACTTACATACCTGTTCTAGACTTATCTCCAGCACTGAAACCACCTGGCATATTCATAAGGTCACTAGGAGTTCTTGTCTGGTGCACACTGTAGCCAATATCAGAAACATACTGGGGTGTCTCCCATGACCATGTGACATAGTCACCCACATTAACTGTGTATGGATCTTTGCTCCAGGCATAGCCATAACCATAGTCTGAGGTTGAAGGAGAGGCACAATGCACAAAATGAATAACTGATTAAAGAGAACCAATGTGGAAATTTGAAGATGTGATATGGTCATTCACATTAACTGTGTAAAGATCATTAGTCCCACAGCAAGTGATGAATGTTGTGTGTGCATGAATGGCAGGAAGGACGGGAGAGACAGTGAACACAATGAGGAATTGGTTATAGAGATTATTGTGAACATATTCTAGATTCATTCCTATGTCATGATCACCAGTCATGAAATTAGCAATCAGCATATTCTCTCAAAACTTTGGCCGTGGTATCTTGTCAAATTATTCACACGTTTAAACTATAATATAGAGATGCTGCTACTCCTCTTCACTTACTTTTATGAGTTCCAGTGGCGGAAATGGAATGGTGGACTCCAGTATCTGCAATACGACATTTAATTTCTGTTGATGAAATATCTGAAATGTCACATGTATGAGGCCCAATAAATACAGACATGAGGGAAGTGTTGGTGTTAAAGCCTGTGCCAGTGATGAAAAGGTCAGTGCCTCCATACAGAGAGCCAAATGTTGGTGTCATGCTGCTCACACTAAACGTGTACGTAATGTCTGGGATACTGTTTGTCCTGTGGAATACACAAGAGCATCCAACAATAACAAATGTAATGTGTTAACACGTACAATTTGTAATGTTCTATGCGTTTGTATTATGATCGACTTGAAAAACATTGTATGGCATTGTAAACTAATTTCTCTACAGGTTAATAAAAGTCACAAGTTTCATTTTCATCCATTGTTTTTAAATTAAGCATTTTAATTTATTCATTATCAGCTGTTAACAGTAGAGCACATACAGTAGTTCAAGATACACTATGTTAACTTAAATTTGGAGAACTGGGTCAGGAGTTCAGCACACCAAACAGGGACTATCATACATTAAGACTATCTTTGTAGTCTCAAGACAATATACTAAGCAGCTTATGATAATATCTTTATCCATACCTAAGATCAGCATATCCCAGATTCTGTACATCAACAATCAATCTGTAGCTGCCATGGGGCAAGGCAGGCAGTGTAGCAATAATCTCTGTATCAGTATACGAGTCCACCACCAAGTTCTCTCCCCCAAGCTGAATTGGCATCTCCACATTTCCAAATCCCTGTCCACTGATTGTAATGGTGTCTCCTCCTGCACAGAATAACCCATACGTCTGACATAAGTGCAGAATACATTTCTATGAAGCTAGGTTGCTCATATTTAAAAAATGGCTATCTATCAGAGTGCTTTACTCTAATGAAACAAAATAACTGTAGATGTACATGCTCAGATAAAAAAACTAAGTTATTTCTTGGTATACAAATTTGATATACCTTATGCAATCAAGTAAAAGGCATCCGACAAAAAGACTGGGAGATAAATACAGAGCAAAGAGTAACAGACACTATCACTAGACAGGCTCTGTTGTGGAGATTTGAAAGGATAACTGAGTTCCTAAGAGAGTGCCTGATTTACAGTGATGTCATTTCTGATAAAAGAATACAAGCTGATGATTAAAGTCTAATTATGCAGGCAATAATAATATATCTTTACCTTCAACATGACCTTATGTTTCAGGCTATGGTTATAAAAATACAATGCAATATGAATAAAAACCTGGCGAGTGAAAGACTTATGAAGTACCAAACTATTCCTTACCCCAAACAGCACTAGTGGACTGTGAGATGGAGGTAACAACAGGAGTGTATGTGAGGCTTGGGTCATACGTAAACTGACCAGCAGTTACTGAGCTGCCTGCTTGAATAACATCCACATCAACACTTTGAGAAGTGGTGTAGGAAGACTGAGGAAAAATAACGAGAGGAAGTAAATCAAATTGACTATCAAACATTCTAAACTTCTATTCAGGATGCATCCAGAACATATTCTGAGGCTTCTTAATGATTTATCTTACATCCTATATCCTTCTCTTGCTGTCAAATGTCATACTGTCCCCTCCCTCTCAAACCACTGTGCGATGTCATCTATCTCTGTCCTGTGCAGTCTTCTGGATCTCTTGGAAGCTGTTCAACCCAGGCTTTCCTCTCTCTCTCTCTCTCTCTCTCTCTCTCTCTCTCTCTCTCTCTCTCTCNCTCTCTCTCTCTCTCTCTCTCTCTCTCTCTCTCTCTCTCTCTCTCTCTCTCTCTCCTTATAGTCAGCTCCAACACAGCTACTGTTTTGCATGATTTCTGCAGGCTTTGTATGAAATGTAATCTCTCATTCTGTAATCAAGAATCACTTCAAAACCTGTAATCAGTGACAAGGACCAAGGCAAACTAAGGCAAATATAATGATAAGTTAAATATAGTGGGTCATGACGCCTTTGTAATTACATACATCTGGACCAAAAGAACATAATCATGACACATGAAACACTATATAAACTCACAGTTCTTGGAGTTCTGCATATGATCTCCGATTCTTCAATAGACTCAACTGTGCAGTCATTGCCATCAACCATTACCACAGCATCTGATGTGAAACCAAAACCAAGGATGGTAATCACTGTTCCACCTGTGGGAGCAAAGACAGGTCAGGCTGCATTAAATCATTCACTTTAATTATTTACATCTTATGGTTGTATGATATCATTCCAGGAATAAAAAATGTCATCTTCGCACATAAATACTGTAGAAGTGTTATTTTATTTGTCAAGCTCTGTTTTTCATTTTAAAAAAATGGTTTCATGCAAGGATCCAATTTTTTGCAAGCCCCATATGACTGTTTTCTCAAGTGTATATGAAAATAGGAGTTCCCTCTCAGGAAAAGTTTCCTAAAAAATGTACTTACATTATACATCTGTTCAAAGCTACATCATGTCTGTCTTGGAATAGGCTATTCAAAGTACTGGCTTTATCTGAATGTCCCATTTGCTGCTCTTGTAATTTCTTTTATACTCCATGATACCATCTTTCTATAGGATCTGTCTTTGCGGCTGCCTGTAGAGAGCAACCTAAACCAAGTGGTCAGACAAGTGAAAGCATATTACCTTCAACACTGCCAGGGCTTGAGCTGAATGAGGTCACACCTGTCACATATGTAAACTGAGCGTTTCCAGCTGCCAGGCCCTTTCCAGTAACAGTCACCTTAACATCTGCAACCCCAGTTGGTCCATTACCAAGGGTACAGGTGATAGTGGTGGCTGTTGCTGCTGTCACTGCACAGCTAACAGGGCCAATGACCACTTGATTGTTACCAGTTACACTGCTAACAAAGCCTGTTCCTGTGATCTGGACCACCTGCCCCATTGAACCTTAGAATGAAATGTCACAAAGTTGAAAATCACATGTTTTTTACTTGTACATGAGTTACAAGAGCAGCTCCAGCTTCAAGTAAAATGAGTGTACCAAAGATTGCAAACTTACTGCTGTAATTCACGCAGCAAAGCATATTGGTAAATAGCTATCTGAAAGAAGAAAGTCAGGACCACCAAATCAAGGTAAATTTTATTGCTAATACCAAAGCAACAATCTGTATTTTTTATTCTGCCATGAAAACCCTCTATGCTTCTCAGACAATATGCTATTACAGCTAAGGCATTCCAGAACCATCAGATAATAGCCATCTTTTTTTTTTTTTGTCTTGGAGTTGCTCAACTGTAACAGCACTGCAACTATGATACACTGTCAACTTAAATTTGTTCTTAGACACCAAGAGTGACAAGGCAAGATTGACAGTAATTGCAACAATGATCATTTAACAAGTTTAATCACAATAAACAAATACAACAAAACTTCACAGATTCTTGGATCGCTTTAAAGCGCATTAATAAATATTTCTATCACACTAGTCATCTAGAGGAGATAAGGAGCTGAACTTTTGACAAAAACATTTTTTCCTCCCTCCAAAATTTAATCTTCCATGCTACAGTGTCCTTACAAAGAATTATGTCATCCAAAACTTGGTCTTTTCATCCACACTCTTACCAGATGATGGACTAACTGAGGAAACTGTTGGTGTGTAGGATGATGACCAGGTGAAGTCACAAGTGGAGTCATCTTGGCAACGTGTTGGGACATTGTTAATGTAAGCAATAACTTGAGGAGTGGTATGGTAGGTGCGCAAGAGATCTCCCATGATAGGATCAAACCAGACACCACCATCAGTGACTGGTTCCACTGTTGCTGAGACTCCAGTACCTGTGAGCTGACTACCATCAATCTAGAGAAAAACAAATAAAGAAAACAGTAACCTCTGATCTCTGTCTAACATTAAACAATGTTTTATTCCTTCACAATTTTGAAAAAGTACTCAACCAATATCAATGTTTTATTTTCATGAGTTTCACCCTTATAAACTGCTCTAGAACTAAAGGACTCACTTATCACAGGAGTCAGAGAAGACAGGTTTTCTTGTTACTTGTTCAAGGAATTAGTTTCCTTGCAGATGGAACACTCCCATGGTTGCTCAGTCTTCCTTATCACCAACCATCTAAGAGTAATTATACTAAACTGATTATATGCATTTTAGCAGCTTACATACCATCATCAAGGGCTGATCACCAGCAAGGGACACCATCTTCACTCTGAAGGTAAAAGCCGAGCAGTCACCACTGGCCTCCACCTCAGTAAAACCAACTGCCATAGTGCTGAGACCAGCTATTATGTTATCGGTCTCAACTTTGACTGACACCTCAACAGGATCTGGTTGGATAAATAGCAGTCATTACAAATTAAAGAAAACTTTACAATAATAAAACATGACCCGCATCACCGGTCCTTAATGGTTACAATCATTTTGAAAACATATTATACATGAAAGAATAATCAAGTTTTCACAAGGCAAAACAATATACAAATGTGTATGATGTCATGTATCCCAGAAAAAGTTACAGTTTTCATCACTTGTAAGTCTGGAATATATAAGGATTTGACAGCAGTAGAATATAAGTTACTATCTCTCAATTTGACTCCCTTAGATCACTTAGTCCTTGTTCATTTCTTTGAAACATTGAAAGTATTTGTTAACAGCAGAGTACTGAATTGTTCTGGCGATGCTCTAGAGATACAGTGGCATTCCTTTTAGATACATGGACGCTCCCCGTTTACCTGGTGTGGTGTCACCATTAAATGACACTGAGTATTCTCCTCCAATAGGAGGTGAGGCAGACTGGACACGGGTAATCTTCACACTCACAGAGCCTCCATTGCTGATGGTGTAGGTGGAGGAGGATAGCTGAAAATGATGAATTCCATCAGTAATTAGTATCTATCTTTATGATGCCTAGTTGCACAGGGCACAAGCAAAAATGGGATCTTGGTCCTGACCTATCCCCAAAATTACAATAAACCACTGAAATATCTATTAACATTTACTGATCTAGACAATTAATTTCCACAATTCTTAAAAGTCACTTGCTATGGCAAATGTTATGATGTCATTTGCAGTCAACGGTATGTCAGCCAGTATACAGTCTGGTATGTCAGTATCATAAAGTTATGTACCAGCAAGTCTACACTAGTAGGTTCTCTGTACACATCAACCATGTCAAACAGATCAACCTGAGATCAGAAAACTGCAAAGATCCAATCCTCATTTACACTCATTTACATTCTCAAGTTAAGATTATCAAACCTTTGACTGAAAATTTCACCCACATCAATATGCCTGAAAAATTCATATGTTCTTGTACCATTGTAAAATCACCGACATAAGTTGTAATCCTCTATTACCCACAAATTTCCGTGGTTATTACGAAAGTATATATCAAAGGAGGATAACTTTTGTCAAGAGGCGCCATCTAATTTGCACCATATATGAAATATGCACAACAAAATTATAATGCTTTTAATCAAATGAATTACTGCAGTGAATGCAAAAGATGATATTATAATGGAAAACAAAGCAGAAACTGAAAAACCAATTTAAATAAGTTAAAAATTGTCTTTGATGTACTCAGCTTGTTCTCAAAACTTGAAAACCCACATAGTATCAAGTATATAATGTGACCTGAATGCAGCTACAGCATTTTAGGATCTGCTGAAGATCTTAGGTAGTAATATCGTGGTTACCAGTTGAGAATATGATCTTCCTTTAAACCCACTTCTTTCATGGAAAACAAACCCTTCACAGTTTATATGTCCATAAACCCAGATCTCAAATCCATTATAGAACTGAATCTTAGAACTGAACCCTATATCAACTGATAAGCAGTGCCATGCTTGAGCATAGAGGCCAGTACAGTTGTGGAGGAAAATACCTAATTTTGGAAACAAAATTCTTTATTTAACTTTTTGCAAAACTGAAAATTCTTCAGAAATTACGGGCAGGCACAGATGGGGAAGGTAAATTTCACCTTTATGGCGAAGAAGTTAGATGCTGGTCACATAACAGTATGATTCAAAAACAAGAGAAAATCAGTTGCATCCACAATAATCAACATTAGTACCACTCTGTCTTGAAATCTGGTTAATTTGTCTCCAGATATTTAAGAGGCAACCACTGTAGTGATATACTTACACTGGCTGATGGGACAGTGAACAGAGGAAAGTCATAACCACAGTTATGCGGAGTCAGTTCAATATCATATGTTGGGTAGGTTCCAGAAACACGCACAGTTTCAATCAAAGCACCATTAGGCTGAGCTTGAGGCATGCGCAGGTGACTTATTCCATCTGAAAGAAAATACAGATTGAAGACCACCATAATATTTTGCCTAGCTAGTACCCACTTGGAAAGGAACTCTTAAGTGATGATGTCATAATGTCTGTCAAAAACAGATAATAACAGCTTAAAGGTGAATATCCTGGCATTCCAGCTTGATGTATAGACAATCACCAGCTGACAGAAAAATTCTTGTATACAAAGACACCAGCAAAAAATTACAGCATAATTAATCGGAAGTACATAGGATATGACGACGAGGTATTCAAATCATTCCTTCATGTAAATGTCATCAAATGACACTGTGACCATCAGAATTTCTCAGTGGGTTGTCAAAAAAATCATCCAAAGGACATTCAAAGAGAAATCTTATGATATGAACTGCATAAAGAATTATTAAAAGCAAACGACACATGTAGATTTTGAGTTTTTGCTGCTTACAGTTTTGAATTTAGTCAGAGTTGGTGACAATACAGAACATAACTTACCCAGCAAAACATCTTCTAGCACAGCTGTCCTGTGGAACATCACTTGGTCAATGTACAGATCCTCATCATCATCTTCCCTAACAGCTTGCACAGATTCCACTTGGAGGTTTGTTCCTGTGATCTGGGCACTGATTGATGTGTAGATGTCTTCACAATGATAACTCCACCTAAAACCAGGATCACAATTTGAAATAATTTATACATATATTCAGTTGGCAGCTTTCTGCAAAGAGTCAATCTTTACAAAATTAAAATTTCATGAAAACCTAGTCATAGTCATAGTCTTTACATAAACATCCAAATGGAAGTTTATGTACTAATGGATCCCGCTGCAAGGCATGCTGAGTTTTTCAGATTATTTATTACTACTGTCGCAAAAGTTATGACAACGAAAGAAAAATGAAAATAGGATATTTGATTACTCTATAAGTAAAAATCAGACTTCTGATTATTCCGTAAGTAAAATGTTTTACAATGCCACACAATGTTATAAATCTCATTCATAATACACACAGTCTTAGAATAGTATACATTTTACATTTACATACATATTATTACAAATGAAATCATCAACAAAGTCATTGCTAATTGCCGCAGAACAGTGTCCTGGTCCCCTCAGCTCTAAAGTCAGATACTCATTCACATTTGAGTCAAATGGGGAATAGGGGTGAAGAGTTTTTTTCAAGGATGCTACAACATAAACCACCTGGCCTAGGAGCTGAAACCACAGATCTCAGACCTGACAATCCACAGTTTATGAGAACTACTCAAAAAGCTTGTTTAGTCCCAAATCATATTGCTTATAGAAAGTTTTTAACACAAAGGAGTCTTGACATAGACATCAAAACTATCACTTTTTACAGTTCACTGCTGACTATTATCTATTTATTCCTATTTTTCAACTACCTTGTTTTCCCAGCTCATAAGCAGTACACAGAGCATAATTATATATGAAGTGCCTTAGATACTCACTGATCTGGTGCGTCATTTGGCACATCATAACTGATGCTGCCTGAAGCACGCTCATCATCCACATCATCATAAACGTAACTAACTTTCACAGTCTTCACCATGCCCAACCCCTTGTAGGCTAAGCAGAGCTGGAGGGAAAGAACAATATATATTTTCATTCGCTCTCTAGAAAATCTCTGCATACCTTAAACCTTTTGAGCCTTGGTGAGGCATGCACTGTTGCTAACAAATAGGCTCAAAGGGAGCACTTCTTTAAATATAAATTTATTTTATGTACTATGGTTCTACCACGGGGCTGAGCAAGTGATTTTATAAAACCTTGTCAGCCCATTCTCATTTGTTTGGAAACAAGGGAATCTAAGGGATGAGAGAGAGTACGTCAATTTGATTTTTCAGTCTCTCAGAATTCATACTTTCAAGGCCAGAAAGAAATATTGGTCTTTCAGGTTCAAAGTTAACCATTATTAAAACTTAAAATTTGTGGAAAACTAAAATCCTGGGATTAAATATCCCATGCAGAAATATTTCATGTGTGAATACTGCACTACCACACTTTTATCAAACTAAAAAATTTAAAAAGTGGACAAAAGAGTTAAAAATACACTCACTATTATTGACAATTGTAAGCTGTTAGTAAAGAGCAAGAACTTACAAAGCGGTTGTTTGTTGTGGATACTGGAATACCTGAGGCGCCCTCATCATAACCTTTGTGGTAGATGTAATTGGGATTCATCACTGAGAAATGTCCACAAAAGGGTTCTACATCAGAAACACGCCCATTTATCCAGTCTTTGTCAGTCTCAAAGTTCTCCGTATAACCAGCACTTAATTGGGGATGACATCTTACACTGAACAGCTCTTCCAAGGCAGACTGCACCTGTCATTGTGTATCAGTACAGAGGATACAGTAAGCTTCATTTACTGTAGATAGACAGTTGGTCTAATATGGTAATTCATACAGTCCTGCAAACTTACTAAGCCACAAAACCCATGGAATTTTTTTCTGTATACAGTCCCTTCTATGTTAATAATTGCAAACTTGCATGCATTGTCAAACCTACTGACTTTAAAAATAATACACCATCCCCCAATATCCTCTCCCTCCAAATACAAATCTGTACACCAATGTTTCCAACCACTCATCTAGTTATCATTCTTTATTACACTTTATCTCTGTTCATGTTACCATCTGCCATTTTGTTTGTAACATTTAATTTCTATCACTGTAAAGGGGGAATGTGTATTTCGTTTACTTTCTGCATTTCATTTAGTTATCTGAAATTCCCTGTACACCCCTTGAATTCCTTCAAGCTCCTTAAACACTGTCCCAAGCAACCTTTACACATCAACAACTTAACTGACCATCAATGAATGCCTGGAAAGCTTTAACATGCTGATGAATTTAAGATTGTGAAATGCCAATGTCAAACCTAGTACTTAAAATTCAGTACTACTCACTTCTCCAGCAGCAGCATTCACACTGATGGGAGCTGTTGGCATGTTTTCCATGGTAAGGATAAATGTCTCTAGGGTTGGCTCGCCTGTAGTTGTCCTCTGAACTGAAAACCTCAGGTCAGTTGATGGGCTGCCCACAACAACTCCTTGATAGCTGCTTATGGCACCTGAGAATGGAGATCAAATTCACAGCCATAACAATAAACATCATTGCCTAATGAATTCTCACAAGTCAATAATGTTTAGAAACACCGTTGTGTGAAGTAATGTCTTACAGCCTACAGTTGACCCTATGCGCCTTGCCTACCCCACTACCTTAGCAGGTATATACTGAAAGATGATTTACACTTGCACACGTTTTTCACAAATATCCTTAACACAAAACTAGCGTCATTAAGTCTCAATAATTTCCTTGAGATTCCACAGTGACTATTCCAAAATGTGGCTAGCATTCATAAAGCATTTCTCACTTCTCTGATGCCCAATTATTTCTCACATTAAACCACTCTCTTTTTCTACCTTCCCTCACACAGGTGATCCCCATCATGAACTTGCATCAAGACTACCAATAGCTTGCAAATCAAACATAATGGGACATATTTATGGTTGTCATGCCAAGATACTGTGACCTCTTTGTTTGCTAATTGCTATGCTTTCCTTTTCTTTGTGAATGATAGTGCAGAATAAAAACATAGTGCAGAATAAAAACAATCTAGCAGGTCCTGTGGAGTTTGTAATATGCATAATTCAGTGAAGTACAATGGACCTGCTTAACCAGGACCACTCCACAGTCTACTTCACTGATTAAGTTCTCAAAATCTAACTGGTTCAGGTGCATTTTTCTTTGTGTCAAAATTTGAAGGAAGAGCTAAACAACATATTTGGAAAGTAATTTGAAATGGCACCCCAGGATAAGTTAATGAGAGGTGGAAAACCTAATAAAGCCAACAGTGAAAAATACATTGGCATCTTCATACCTAGAACAGAAGAAAGAGGTTGAAGTGACTGAAACTTGTAAAACAGCAGGAAATATTTCAAATTTCCGACCAAAGTTGGAAATCTAGGTGCCTATTTTGATTCTGACCGTTCAATGTCACCCCGTGTTACTAAAATTTGTCAAACTGCTCACTTCCACCTGAGAAATATTGGTAAAAATTGATAGATGAAGCACAGTAAAAATGCTCATCCACACATTTATCACCAGAAAACTTCATTATTGTAACTCATTGCTGCTTGGGATTCCTAACTGCACTCTAGATCATCTTCAAAAAATACAAAATAAAGCAGCAAGATTAATAACACAATCACACCCTTCAGTAAACATCTTGCCTATTCATAGGTTGCTCCACTGATTGCCCATCAAAAGAAGGATAGACTTCAAAATCTTATGTTTCATTTTTAAATGTTTATGTGGACAAGCTCCCTACTATCTCTCAGAACTAGTGGAGATATACCAGCCATCACATATGCTAAGGTCAGTCAATGCCAAACTTCCTGAAAGCCCACAGTTAAACAATCTCTAGGTGAAAAGGCTTTTTCTATCGGCGGCCCTAGAACAGCATCAGTGTTGAAACAAGGAAAAGTGAGAATATCTTAAAAACAAACTTAAGACCAAATTGTTTAAAGCAGGATTTGATAATAAGTGGCCAACTTGTTCGAGGAATTTCATATATAGTGACGGTATGGGTGGCAATCATATCTAGGTGAATGCGAGTTGGTGTGTGTATGCGTAAGCTGGTGAGGTATACTGGTTCTCTTGTATTTCTAGTATTCATTTTATGAATTTTGTGTAAATTTTACCAAGTAATTATACAGCATCTTAGAGCACTTTTGTAGTGAATTTTTGCATTATACATATTAATTAATTACGTTACATTCTAATGTATAGTGAATTAGAGTAAATTTATAACCCTTCTGACAGGCCCTATAATTTTCATGGTTTTGCATCCTACCTTGAGAGGCATCAGATGTTATGACTAAGACCACATCAGCACCACTGGTCTGGACATCAACCTGTACACCAAAGGTAACACTGGGAAGTTTCTCCAGCTCAGCTTGAATTGCAGTGCCATCAGACAATCTGCTCAGCTGCATCGGCACTAAGAAAATCACATGCAAACAGAAAATACAAAGATTTTTTTTCTGTTAACTGCACTGACAATCAACTTCTATTTTGAAGAGTGCACTGTGCAATAACCCTTTTAAAATTGCTGGGCTAACCATAAAGCTGGGCTGACCATTCTCACATTCTTACATAAAAATCAACACAGGTGAACTGACAGCAAGTTGCTTGATGCTGACGATTTGTTTAGTATTTATCGAATTACAATCAACACTTCCTTTTCATTACATGGCTTAATCAAAGCAATCTAGCAGGTTTATATCAGGACTGTCTGTGTCTCACTGAAAAATTAAAAGAAAATGAAACGAACGCACAGCATTGTTCATCGTATAAGAGATTTGCTTTGCAATGCCATTCAGTGTTCTACATTTAATTCATAGTAATACACACATAGTAATACATCTGCAGTTATACATATGAATGTATCACAAGTCACAATTTAACAAAACATAAAATGTCATTGCTAGTTGCCACAATGTTGCATCCTGATCCCCAGCTTTAAAACCTGGTACCTGTTAACACCCAAGTCAAGTGAGACATGGAAGTAAGATATGTTTCCTCAGAACAATTCTACATAAACTCCTTGACTCAAAAGCCAAACCACCAAACTCAGACCTGCCAGTGTTTGGATTATGGAAATTCTTTTAAGCCACAAAGCCATGCTGCTGCCCCCATTAAATTTTACTTTATCTTATATTTGTATGAAGTGGTTTGCATTCAAGTGGATAGACCATTCATGATGTATGACTCCTCTATAACCACTGACATTTGGTTTTGCATTTAAAAAAGATCTCAGAGTGCAGACAAAATACAGTATAACTACTATGTCATTTAAAAAGCTATTAATGAACCACAGCACACTGTGCCATCCCACTCCCCCAATCCTGCATTACCAATGCATCCATTTTATAGGAATGGCTAGCAGCTAATGGCACATTGTTTGCAAATCATTATTTTCAAATGAATCTTTCATGAAATTAGAAGTAGTCATTTTTTCCACTCTGTTTTAACCAAATGCACTTCTTTTCAAATCTGATTTCTGGTGACACCAAACTTTTGACATTTTCATATCTCTGTTTTACACCAGCTCTAATGGTGCTGCATATTTGTGGGCATGGGGACTCACTGGACTCATGATCCCCAACACTGTTAGGGATACTGGGATGACAGTTATAAGGAAGACCGTTATGATCCTGGGTATATTATCACAAAAAAAAAAGACACAAAAGCATCTGTTTTCAAGAGTTTTCACATTCCACTGTTATCTATGACTGTCCTCAGATATGTGTCACCTTAGCTTTTACCTGTAAAAACATTATCCAGACCAAGAGCTAAATAAGCATCTGGGTTCCCCGAAATTGTCATGGTCTGTACATCCTGAACTCTGGAGCTTGCAGTTCCACTGAATGAGATCTCCAATCTCTGTGATGCAAGAGAGCAAATGTAATAACAAATGTAATGCACAATTATATCATAATGAAATGATGTCTAAGTTGATTACAATGGGATAAATGCAAATAATATTACTGTTACAGAAATTTCCATCAGAACTCCTTGCTGAATCAGACATTTCTTTCCTAATTTCTTAACAGAATTTGGAGATCTACAGGTACCTGAATTTCTCTTGTGACAGTAGATTCAAACTTGAGATCCTGAACTTCATATTCAGCCATGCCTGTGTCTTCTTCTGTCAGGTTTGTATCCATCAAATGAGCCACCAGAGTAACATATGAGTTGGATGTACTGCTGCCATAATGAATTTCTGTGTAATATCTGATAAACAAAGAAACACAGTGGTTATTACGGCCATTTGACCAGCATGGTTTGTTGTGGCATACTGAATCCTTCCATCTCACAAACACTAGTTTCAAATCCCACTACAGTTGTTTTTAATCGACAAAGATGGACATGTGGAACATGTTTGCAACAATATTCCACAATGAAGAATTTGACACCTTTCCAGAATCTGAAATCCTTTTTAAAGAATTTCAACAGCAAACTTCTTTAACTAAGCGCTAATCTCTTTGGTTTGAAAATATGATCATCTACTTTAAAGTGCAATACAGCAAATCGTAAGCATGTGACCAAGACATACTGACTTGAAAACCTGAAGGGAAAGGATTTTTTTACATTTTGACACAAAAAAATGAACCTGTGTAAGGCAATCAGTTTTCTAAGATAGATATGAATGAACAGCAATCATAATAATACCAAGTTCCATTGTACTTACTTGTTTCCTGCAGTCATAGAGGTAGCTGAAGTTTCCTTTCCATCACACGAATTTCCAGATCCCTGCAAGATCTGATCCTACGGATATTAAAAGGTGTAAAGCAGTTACCAGACTCTGTTTCATGACACTTGTAGAGAGTCTCGCATTTTTGCAGAAAACAAACCATCAAACCATACTGACTTCCTAATAGATATTAGTGAGGTCAGATCTATCAAAAATATTGTATGTGAATCTATCAAAAGCATTCTATGTGAATCCATCTAAAACATTGTTCGTGTATACAATACTTAGTGGCAAGAAAAAGACAACTTGCCAAATCATATTTCTTGATGCCAAACAATACTTCAAAAAAAAAAGAAAAGAAAATGAATTCAGGAATTTGACCTCATTAAGCCAGTTTGGTAACCTGGTGTAATCACATACTTGGCCAGAGGATGACATGCACAGTGAGCCATGATATTTAAAAAATGGAACAAGCCATGGTTGTTTTGAATGTGATAAAATCCATTTCTAATAAATTCTGAGGCAATGTGTACAACTTGTTAACCAAGATAAAGTTATGTACAATGAATCTGCGACACACAGTGAATTTGGAAGAAATCAGTTGAGAAGTAAACTTACATGGCTCTGCACAAAACTGCACAAGTTTGTTTTTTTTCCCAGTATTAGATTTTGACTGCTTCATTAACTTGAATTAATAGTGCTGGGGGAACAGGGCATTGTAATGAGGCAACTAGCAATGATTGTTATATATTTGATTTGTGATATTGCGTGTTCATTTGTATGATGTGTATTGTTTTATCTGTATGTATTACTTATGACATGTATAACTATGATATTTTAAAACAATTTCCTCATCGAGTAAATGGAGATCCTATGTTCCCATTTGCTTTTTCATTTCATTCACAAAGCTTGCACCAATGTTTTGTGATATCATCTTGTTTCAAAAATGGAAATGGTTCAGCCTTAAGCCATTTTTTAACAAGGATACCATGTTTCTGATATCATGGTCCATACTGAATTGTTCTGTATGACGCATTGAATATAAGTACAACTACAACAACTAGCTGTTAGTCTTACCTTATTTGCTGGATCATGGTCTCTGCTCATGTAAACAGTAGCTGTTGAGGCTGCTTTCACACAAAATTTGTAGCTGCCTGAATAAACAGGGATAAAGTATCCAATCATCTGAACAGCATGGCTTCCCCAGTTGGTTGCTGACCATTTGCTTTGGTCCACATGCATCATAGCAGCAGTGCTCTTGTCAATGCTTGTAGGATCTGTGGTTCCATTCTCCATGTACACATAGAAACCACGTCCACCTGGTGCAAATGCAAGGTAAATCCACTGTGATAGGTCACTCAGAAATAGAAGCTTTCATTGGCAGTCTTAACAAAAATTTACAAATAATTATTTAAATAAGTGGAGAGTGTCAAATTGATTCTAAACAAAAAAAAAAAAAAGAACAAACAAAAAAAGTGGAAAGAACAAAGAGAGAGTACTGCCAAGAATTTACTCTGAGCCTTTCTCTCTGTATTGTGAGTATGCTAAAATTGCAACAAAGAACCAATACTTTCATTGAAAGTTTAACTGTTACAAGCTCTTAGCTATATCTCATTCTCAGCATTCTTCTAAGCATACAAAGTCCAATATGCTCTCCACCTGCTTCAGTTCATATATGTGGACACCTCTAGGACACAGAATGCCCAGAAAGGCATCGTGTGATAATTTACAGTACAGCTTTAAATCAGCCAAATTGAATCATCAGTCTCTCCCAAGCTAGGCAGTGCTGTGATAAGCAGGATAATAATTTCCTGGTCATTCCGCAATGATGTTAAGAACATTTTTCATAATCAGAGGTGATGCACTATATTTAACACCTGGAGTAAGCAATGAAGCTCACTGACAAGAACATCTCAGAAATTACCTGCAAAGTGAGAGATTCCACTTGAGGCATCTGCAGGAGTGTCACATACAATTTCTGTATCTGATATAGGATCAACAACAGAGCATTCCTCCTCTGTGGATGATGACAATGAAACTGATAAATCACTTAGCATATGCTTAGAAATAAACAAATGTAACAAAGCAATATGAGCTCAGTCATTCCTCCATTTTGCAGGAGTGTCTAACAAAACAGACAATTATTTCAATTATTACAATTTTCAAACTGACAGATGCTTGAGTCTTCTTCATAGGGTCTATACAAATATTAAGTCATACTAACCCCCAATCAGAACACGGACAGGAGCATCTGTCTCATCAAAATGTTGACCAGATAATGTAAGTCTTGTACCACCAGCTGTACTTCCCTCAGACTGAGATAGGCTTGAGATATCTGAAATACATATAAATGCAAACCTGTCACATAAATTTACATCTGTGAGAGTGCTTCCAGAGAAAATAACTGTGAGAATGGAGTCACCATACATTTTTTTTAACATCTTATATGTGTCTCACTGCCAGTCAGAATAGGACTGGGAGTCTAGATATAACAGGATGAAAGAGTCATCAAAATCTTCCCATTCCAAATTTTTGTTGGGTCTAGATGTTGAAAGTAATATTGTGTCTACAAGAAAGATTATTAACATTATAACTGAATATCAGTGGTAAGTTTTTGTGGATAAATAGCCAGTTTTTGTGAGGTAAGTACGATTTGTATCATGCTAAACAAGGTTTGCTTTCTCAAATATTTACCCTATTTAGACGGCCCATATGCAGTGCTCAAATGCTCAATGCGAGCACTGCAATGCAAGCTTAAAAATATTTTCACTTTTCAAATTATGTAAAGTACGCTCTCACATAACATCATAACCTGCAACAGTTAAAATATAATTTTGCCAGCTGCTGGACAATTACTAAAGAAAGCAAAATCATTGCTTGAAACAACAGTCCTAACCATTTTAAGCACTTTTAAAGAATATGCGGTACACAGACATGATACTGTACCTGTAAAGGTCTGAAACATTGAGATTCCATTGCTGTGTACATGCTTAGTTGTGCCTGATGGCATGGATCTGCACAAACAAACAATACACATTGTATAAAATAACGGTAATGGCAAATCAGTCGTTGAAGGAAAGCTTGCTTGAATACATAAACTGTTAAAGGCATGCCAGGATATAGAAGTAGGGACATGATGGGATACTTTATCAATTTGAATGCAACTACAAGCTTCACATCAGAGAATTGTTTTCCCAAATTTCATGGGTAAAGCATTTCATACTACATAAAAAATTTGCAGATCGCTAGCTTATAGTCCCTCCAAATATTACAGTAAAGTAAACTGATATTAAAACATTTAATATTATCATCACAAAACGAGGCAATTCAAGACTGAGCCTCAGTTACCACTCTTCCTGTTTTTCCCTCTTCCTGCACTTCTTCTCATCTACCATCTCCCACCCACATCAGTAATCTGAAACCTCGAAGAAGTCCTTTTCTTTACATATCTATTTCAGAAGACTTCATGCCAAACAGAAATTTCTATGCCTTGTTTTATTCATCTATTGCAAGTGCCATGTGTCAAAGAGCACATGGCGAAAGTGTTTATGTTGACACAATCAAGTTTTGCCACATCTCCTTTTTAGTAAAATGACACTTGCGTGAGCATTTTGATCATTATAACTGGATGGGGCACCTTAAAGAGCGACAATATTGTGCTACACATAATTAACATCCACATCTGAAATTTTTATCATTGGTCACACTTAAGTGCAACTTTATCACAAACATCTAAATTTTAGAAAATTGTTAGAGAAATTCTACTGCTCAGTAGAAGACCTGGGCTACACCATGTCTTTCACAGCAGCCTAAGGCCTGTTCATGTTACAGATACTGGCAGGAGGAAAGAGGAAGAACTAGAAAAAGATCAATCTTGAAATTCCCACAAGAATACATCCATGTGATGATCACCAACCTGCCATATTCATTGCTGACCAAAAAGCTGATCTCTTGGTTGCCAATGTACGTCCCTTCTGTTTTGCATCTGAGCCAGCCATTGCTACCTTCCACAGATATGCCATACCTGAAAAAAAATGGCAACGTCAGTTATCTTTTGTTTCTTTTATAACAGCTTCATACTCTGCTAGTGATTTGGACCAGTCCTATTCCTCTCCTATCAAATGTTCTGATTACTGTTTATTTTAGATTTCCTATCATAGCATATGGTTTTATGGTTGCAATCTAGAACTCAGTGTCTGATTGTACTGATCTGTTGTTATACAGTGGACAATGGTTAAAGCAAAATTCACCTTAAACTGAAAGTAATGCCAACACAAAAGGAAACAAAAGGCCCCATTTATTTTCCTCGTTTTAGGTTTCACTACTAAACTGAAACTCTGAATATAATGAGTCTTTGGTACCGCGGATTTTGTTTTAACTGATGTAAACTGTATAACAATGTGTAAGGCACTAAACTACTCCTGCATGCATATCATTTTGTTTGTCAGCTTAAAGATTAACTTACATCTAATGAAAGAAAAAAGCAAACTTACATCTCATCATTTTCTTCATCACGCAGCTCACACTTTTGGCCACCAAACCACATCCTGTTGAAATACAAGAAATCCTACATAAACACTAGTTCAAAATTAGACTAATCTTTCAGCAATTCCAAGACATAGTAAAAGTGTTCACCACTTATACCTGAAAATCCTTTCTTTAGAAAGGTCCGGCAGCTGGCAAATTTATATTTTAACTGTTGCAGGTTATGATGTTATGTGAGAGCTTATTTTGCACATAAATAGTGTAGGCCATGCTGTTTATGAGATCAAGCCCCATATTGATATGCTGACAAAATTAACATTCACTAATATTTTCTATTAGAACTGCACTAGCATAGATACACACTCTCTTTTTAAACTTGCCATGAAAATGTTTCCCCAGCATTTTCTCTGATGTATGAAATATGACTTATTAGGCCATTTTTGACACACGGTGACGACAGGCTGCTTGGTCTCTCTTCTGTAATGTGCTGTTGAACACTGAGTAAACTGATTTACTAAATTCGAAGAGAGCAGAGCTTCCTCCACAGTAAGTCTCTGGTATTTCTCCTGATCATAAACTACACTTCTCTAATCCTTGTCAGATTAGATACTACAACATATGTAACTTACTGCTTGCAGAATTTAAATTAATATACCTCAAAATAATGTCCTGTGTTTCATCTGGTTCATTCGAGCCATATTTGGTAGTGATGATATTCCCAGTCACCTCGATAAACTCACCTATTAAGGAAAGAGCAACAAAACTCAAAATCAACAACCTGACTTCCATTCAACTAAGGTGCACTTTTCTCTTGTTGACAAGTGCTACTCACTTATTTCCATCAAATGTGGGGCAACCTATAACTCTTTAAAGAAGTCCAATGGTGCCCCCTTCCCCCCCCCCCCCNCCCAACCCACAGGCTTACTTACTTTGTTTAAAAATTAGGAAAATAAGAAAATGTGAAAATATACTAAATTTTATTGATGTTTCCTAAAGACTCAAGTCTATGATAAACATTTAAAATTTAATATGAAAACAGGACTTTTAGTCATCTCAAGGGTAAAACTTTTACAATTATGCCATGAAATTCACCATACATCAAGAACACTACACATCATACATAATACATAATATTCAAGTGAAATCCATAATAAAATCACTGCTAGTTGCCATATTACAACATCTTTGTCCCTTCCAGCTATTTGGAATTCAGCTTATTTTTCATTTGAAACCATTTTGGAATGGCAACATTCATGTGACAAAGAATCAGACTATCAGGCCAGAAAGGAATCCTCCATTATTATCATGGACATTTTTTTGCTTCTTTATTAAATTATATCAAGATCCCGAACCAGATCAAGATTAGATCTAGACTCTTGTGAATATGAAGCTGTCTTTGTATCTCTGCTCGCGTCCGTCCTCTAAATAAACTCAGAAGGGCTTCTGAACACCCCTCACACCACTTGACTTGATTCTCCTATGTTGGATGAGCATGAGGGATAGGTTAGATATTACATTTCAGTGTGCAATAGGTTTAGGGATCCCTTCTCAATGGGCCTTAGGCATTAAGGTTAGGGACCCAGTCATAATGGGATTCAAGAGATGGTTAAGATTACATCTAATTGTGTCAGGCACATTCAGAAATCTTTCTCAAAACTGTTCTCCAGCTCTAGAATCAGTCACTGATGTGCTTTGCAGAAATGCCCCATTGCCCATTACCTGGCAAACCAGAGGCTGGTGTAACTGTATCAATGGTAGGGGTGCAGGCATCGGACACCTAAAATGAAAATAATATAGGATTTTATATATTTTATATATATATTTTGGCAGTATCATGGGACTCTTCAATCTAATGCTTGGTTTAGGGTTGGAGACAGGGTTAGGAAAGAGAAAGCATACATGAGATTTTCAAGATGACTATATCGTCATAATCATAGCCTACAGATTGCTTATCTTAGAAACAGGCAATTTACAAACTGGTCTACTTTTGTGCTTGCTATAAGTAAAACATCCATCAAATATCAAAGACAAAATATGTTACGAAGTTATAGTCTTGTTTAACCAGCATCAAACACGCCAAAGCTTGATATTAGCATTATTTTCTTGTGTAGTCTAACAGTTTTTCCCTCTCCTGAAAAATTCACTCAAATTAGGTAAGTGAACTGCATGTGACTGTGACATAATGATAATATTAATATGCAGAGAATTTCCCAAAAGTTTTTCCTTCCTTAACCTTATCCTGGGTACTCCTTGAAAAGCGTGGTTTTAACAATGATTTTTAATGTGTTCATGTAGACTAGACTAAATTAGATCTAGACTAGTCTAGTCTAGTCTAGTCTAGCTGCTAGAACTTGATACCGCTTACTCCAATAAATCTAATGCCAAGTCTGGTAAATGATAAGATTCTCATAAAACTTCCAGAGAAGGCCTCCATGAGAAGGCCACTTCCAAAAGAGCCAATTTCTGTGTTTGGAGGTCAAACCTTACCAGCTGAGAATGCAAACTAAACTCCACAAACATGATGCAACTTAACAAATCTGCTCAATAATATAGCAGTATTCTTCTCTTCGCTTTCCAGACTTGACAGACAAGTCTACTGGAGTTCTCAATCGAACAATTAGACTATCCGGGACCACGTTCCTAAAGGGGAGCCTTACCAGACCAGACAACCCCTGCCCCTAACTCTTGACCAAGCAAATAGTCCCGGAATATTGCTCGCAGGTGCAGATCTAGATTGTTCAAATAAACTTTACCGGGACATAGGCCTAATTATGATGACTGCTTTAGATCTGGTCTAGAAGTCCTCAACGTGATATTACAGTGGCGTCGGTGGCGTCTGCTAGCTACAGCCAATGTTGCCAGATCAGAATTTTTGAAAGAGCCAAATCAAGTTTAAAAAGACATACAAACACCTTGGTCTCAAAGTGTGCACTTAAAGTTATCTTGGCTCAGGTTTTCAATCATGAATAAATAATGTTTTCACCTGGAATTGATGGCAGCCGAAAATACAGTGCACTATGATGTACAATGGAGCGAGAAGAAATTTGGGGGAAAAAAGCCAAACTTTATGCTTAATGCGCTAAGCCTACTCTGGCAAACACTGCATGGGTTGTCAGATTTCTTCCAGGTAGTATGTCAAAGTAATTACCAAAACACACACACCTACACACACATGCACGCACGCACAAACACACACACACATGCACGCACGCACACACGCCCACTAACATGCACACGCACACACGTACGCACACACATACACACACGTACGCACACACATACACACGGCGTTCGAACGCCTACACACGCTAGTGCACACACACACACACACATCTGCACACATGCGCGCGCGCGCACACACACACACACGCGCGCGCGCGCGCACACACATACACACACACAAAACACACACACACACACACACACACACACTCACTCACAAACATACGTACACCCACACAAAAGCCAAAATCGTCAAACCTTAACTAATAAACTTCAATGACAATCGTTGCTTGTGGTCGAAGTTAGGGAATCTAATACTTATCTATGATTTTCATGACAGAGCTCGATCAATAGAGGGTAATATAATTATGCACACGACATGCTATCGCTTCCCCGAATCGGCATGCTTACAGTTGGAGGAATGTCAGCTTTTTTTTACTGTTACAGAAATTTGCCGAAATGTTTATAATGAGAATAATACTAGCGTAGATTCAGTATTATGTCTCACAGCTGGTGAAGCTGAGGCGCGGACTTCATTATTGCTTTTTGGCATGAATAGGGAGTAGGATTATTTCTCTTCAATCAAATATTGATCCTTCGTGCTTTGCACATCTTTTCTGACAATGCTAGTTTGAGCATTCTTCTGTAGAGCCACTTTTTACCTGACCAAACTCTGTGTAACTGTATTGCGCAGCGGCAATTGAAATCTCAGTTCCTGTCACTATTTCTACTTTTAACCATGGCGCGCTTACAAAATTGTGTAGGCTGTGCTGTAGTCTCTCCATTAGGGTAGATTCATACAAACGCTGGAACCCAACGGTCAGACCCTACAGTTTTCGGTCCCACAAATCGGACATGGCAAAAGTGGTTATTACAAATAATAAAAACGGTTTGCCCGTTCACACTGCAGTCCGAATCCGATATTTTGAGACGACACCGGTCAGACCGTTTTCGAACCTATGTAGTCTGACTTCTGACCCTCGCGATCAGGGGAGGTAATTTGAGTTAACAATATTTGACGCATTTGCACACCTTTTCCCGCCACCTGTCTATAAATAACTTCAACAACGCAATTTGACTTCTTCGGAAAAGATCGCCTACAACAAAAGACCTCATTTCAACACAATATTCAACATGGATGACGAAAAGCTTATCCTAGGGGTGCAGTCCGGAACATACATGTTATTTAGACAAAAAGGACAAGTTATATCACAACAGAGAAAGCATCTTGAAGCACTGGGAAGCAATTGCCGAAGATATGCAATCAGATGGTTAGTGGCCTAATCTACTGCAGTATAAGATAGATGATGATGATGATGATGATGATAAGGTGGTGGTGGTGGTGGTGGTGGTAGTGGTGATAGAGGTTGATAATGATGATGATGATGGTTAGATAAGAGCAACTTCATTAATCAGAACCAATTTAATACAGTATTTATACTGTTGGTGTAACAGGCACGGTTAAAATGGCATGGGAAAAATAGAACGGTAAAAAAATGTACAGGAAAAAAATGAACAAACAAAGTATGATCAATGTTATTTCTGGCGTTAGCGTGAATGGTGTCTCCGAAAAGAAAACGTTGGTTAGGCCGGCTTTCCATAGGACGGCACACGGCACACGGCACGCGGCACACAACGCACATCACTCGTGAAAACAAAAGTGGGCACAAAGATTTAGAGTACCGCCTTACATAGGACGACACGGCACAGCGGTAACAAAACCGCGTGTGTTGAAAAGTCAACTTGTTCACTTTTTGTGAGGTGTGTGGCAGGTGTACTCGAGATGGACGACTACAAGAAGAAGCTTACTGAGCTTGTGAGAGCCCGGCCACTTATTTGGGACCCCCAAAATCCAGACTACCATAACAAGGAACAAAGAAAGCAAGTTTGGGAAGATACTGATCGTAAATTTCCACCACATGAGTTTATTGTACTGTGCAAAGTGTCCGCCTCCCCCGCAGTTTACGGTATTATATTAATTTTGATATAAACAGGTTTCACAGCCATAATGGTTAACATTTCAGCATGACCAATTTATTTCCATTCAATGTGAAGCATTTCTGAACACAAGGTTGTTTTGCCATTCTTTTATTAGCAATGCTAGCGCAATCAAAGTACTGTATCTTCATCAGAAGAATCCATGCTGACGAAAGGAAGTGTGACTGCCTATGCCGTTCCGACGTGTCGCGTCTCCTATGTGAGAGGGGGTCAAGACCTGTCGCACGTCGCGTGCCGACATGTCGTGAGCCGTGTGCCGTGTGCCGTCCTATGGAAGGCCGGCTTAGGGTCTGACCGACGGGTACCGGTGTTAGTGTGAGTTAATGAATAAGTGTTACATTTCAACGGTTGTGTTGACCAATAATTGTAATTCATCGACTTCTCTACGTGCTTGTGAACTCCGGTGGTAGGCGATCCCACGCAGACCGAACAAAGTGCAGTTCTTGGAGAGGCGAAGAGAGGAGCTTGCTCTCTTGACTCGACAGTTTACTAAACCTTCAAACGATATTCACAATAAGGGCCCCGCCCTCACTGAGGCTATCGGTTTTGAAGTTTATATATTGTTTACTACTCCCTTGTTCAACACAAAAAAGGATACCACTACAAAAATTCCCAGGCAATGGTTTAAACTCAGTAAAATCTGGCCGTCCCACACATAGATCACAGATCTAACTTACCGTGAACACACAATCGGAAGCTCTGCTACAGTAATTGTTCTCAGGTACGTCCTCTCCGTCCACCGAAACCTTAATGTCATAGTCACCAGCAGGCATTGCCCTGGAATAGTTCAGAAGCAGAGTTACACGTACATACATGTTGTAGCCTGCGTGATGATGGGATGTGATGTCACTGTAGCATACTCATATACTAGAGGAGGGGTATTCGACATCGCCTTGATCTCTTTCATTTCCTCCCTCATTCATATGTACAGTCTTATTTCTTCGTCGACAGTAATGTTTCAGTGCCAGCTATTCGTGCACATTTTTTTGTTTGTGTGTGAATGTCTATCACGTCTTTGCAATATATAATTTGCCTCTGTTCGTTGGACAGATATAGGCTAGAGGGCCCATCCTAGGTCCGCCATTGCAAACAACAGTCGAGGACTCTCGTTCATGATGTACATGTATATGAGCTCCCACCACCTTTCTGGTCATGGCTCTCAGGAGTGATCTGTTATTCGGGTACGAAGTGAATTTTAACGACGTGGTCTTTTGCAAGCATTTTTTCTTTTTAGTCAGTGTTATTGAAGAAGGCTTGTTTACAGAGGCGCAATAATAAAGAAGTTTGCCTTTTTTTTTTTGTCTTCTTCTATTCAGGTTCAGTGTTCTGCCTAAAGAGCTTGTCTATGTCTTCAACCAAACATGTTAATCAAGGCGTTTCCACACCCTACATACTACCTTGACAATATGACGGGTAAAGTGGCGTCATCGGGTTGTCTTATTTTACATATATATAGGTCTTCTAACAAAGTGATGGGCGCCCTAATTGGACTTAATTAATCGGGAATAGATCGATGACAATCCACGCTTTCAAAGCCGAACTTACGCTGTGTAACACATGATTTGGGTTTCATGCGAGCCATCTGGGTGAATTTCACAGGGGTAGTTGGAGAAGGCTGCTAATTGTACCTTGCTACCTAGATCTTCATTTCCAGCGCCGAAGTTGAAGAAGTTGCGGGCAAAGTCTGTGGAATAGATAGACTGTCCCAAATCAGATCTATTTATACTTCTCTTCATCTCTCCCTCTCTCCCTCCCTCTTTTCCTCGTTATCCATCTCTTATATTTGCTATAAATTTTCATAGGATTCACTGGATTTAGTAAGAAAAACGTTTAGGCCGACTGTTTTGTATCTACACTGTGACTAGATGTTAACCATTTCTAATTCTAGACAAATCCTGATTGCTCAAAACGTTTTATGCAATCGGCTAACAGAACAACAACAACAACAACGGCAAAGGGCAAATAACAAACAAATACCACAAACTCATGCGGGTACAGACATAATTTCCTTGACCAGAATATAGATGAGAAGAATCTGGTCTGTGTTGTATGCCATGCGTAGCCCAAAATTCATGGACCTCATTCTTTTTAGTGCCCATGGAAATGGTTCAGCATGATTTGCGAGACACCTATTTATATGCAGGGCATGGATACAAGACTTATTTAACCTTATTATCTTTTATTTGTTTATTATTATTACACTATTATTACTCACTCTTCCCATAAATCGTGATCCGTGTTCCTCCATTTAAGCTTCCACATTGCGGCGTGACACTGTCAACTTGTGGCACTGAAATATGCAACAATGGAACCGTGGTTATCATTATTACCAAAAGGAAAATTACATTCAGAACTTCAGCAGAGTGCTTTTCTACTGTATATGGAGCTCCAGCTTCCAGTGTTTCTTTCCAACTGCAGAAGTTCCCACCCTCCCTTTTCAAAAAAGAAATGTTGCTTGTTCAATAAGTCAGCTGGTGGGAAAAGAAACACGTGACAGTGTGGTCAAGAAGGGAACAAAACATTAGTAGCATCGGTGCAAATGTGCAAAAAAAAAAGAAAAACTCAATCAAAGATCTAGTGATAAATAATTCAAAGCTGTTGCAAACTGCAGGCCAACAAAAGAGAATCAGTAAAGCAACAGGTACAAAATGTAACCGTAATGCATTATGGAATCTCGGAACAGTCCTTTACAAATATCCGGTAATATAAATGGTCCAGTGGTAATCTTACCTGCTGCCTCCACTGCCGTTAGACTCCATGTTAGAAAAAACGAGATAAGTATGGTATGTGCTCTTAATCTTGAGTTCATGCTTGCGAGTTCTTACTAATAAAATCACCCGTTTCTCATATTTATACGAAACCCGAAACTTTTTGGGCGAGGGCATCATACGATTGGCTATCTTTCTGGTCACATGACAATTTCATAATTACAGATTGGAAAGTCTGCGGACTCGAGTACCCGTCTGGAACCGCACCTGTAATCCAGATTCTGTAATGAGGGTAAATACCGGAGCGACCGATATAAGATCTATTATCTGAATCTCTCCGGATCAGTCCATGTCAGTGGCGTCATATTATGGAAGTTCTTATCGCGCTCCATCGAACTGGCTCAATCAGATCAGTAGCGGGTGAGCTCACAGATTTCGGATCAGCCGGGCCGAACATGACACCTGTGACCTACCCCCGGTTTTGTTGCTGTTGTTGTTAATTCTTGCTGACGCCCTCTTTGATAGGAA
>JAWQUT010000042.1:1456812-1477761 GCA_033807755.1 Ellobium chinense
TGTGTGTGTGTGTGTGTGTGTGTGTGTGTGTGTGTGTGTGTGTGTGTGTGTGTGTGTGTGTGTGTGTGTGTGTGTGTGTGTGTGTTGCATAGCCATGGGGCAATAGATCTACTGCATGTTCCGGAAAGCAGTTATTGCCCCTTTTAAGAATACTACAGTAGCAGCAAAAACAGTGGAGAAAGATCCACGATGCTGGGGTGTGCAAACGTCGCCAGCTAACAACACTGTAACTTTTTTTTTCTTTGAGGAAAACGCCAAATTCACAAAAACATAACAAACAAAGAAAAAAAAAGGGCTTGACCGCAACGACATATTAAGTTGACTGTTTCCTAAATCAGGTAATTCCCGAGAACCATGACTGGGTGAGTGGTTGGAGCTCATACTTACATATGCCCATGCCTTACATATTAAAACGCCAGTTTTCGCATGTTGTTTGTAAGGACAGACATAAGATGGGACTGCTGACTATGTCGATCCACTGAAAAGAGGGGAACAACAACAACAACAACAACAACAACAACAACAACAACAACAACAACAACAATAACAACAGCAATACAACAACAATAACACACAATTAACAGACTATTTGATCGAAGCCTGTTTACCCGCAGTTTCTGATTGCTCAAGCTAGACTACTAATATAATAATAAACAATATACCAGTGCCAAAGAGATCTCACTTCTAGGGCGCATTCTGAATGTGCACGCTTTGGCCCAGACGCTGAAGGGTACCTGTAGTTAGAATCCCACCTGCAGATAAATAAGACAGAAATCGTGTCGTGTCGTGCCGTGCTCGGACCCTAGTGGATTCACGCCCTAAAAGTGCTGGGCCGGTGGCGTTTGTTTACGGCAACAGGTGCAAAATCGGGTTTGCCTCCGGCAACAGCGTTTTGATAATAGTATTAATAGGTGTATCGATGTACTTTAATGTACTATACATCGTAAATTGCGGTTAAAATTAGCGGTCAGCTCAGTATTAGTAAGCTTATAATGTGAAGTTAGGTCACTGACCCCGTCATTCAGTCCAAAACCCAAACCATGTTAGAGCAAATCTTGTCTACGCACGGTTTGAATCAAATACCTTAATCCAGTCATCACCTAAGCCATACTCCGACGGTAGTTCATTTCCGAGAGGAAACTGGTAATACGTTCTTCCCCGCATTTTGCGGTGTTCTGTTTCAAAGCTGTGCCACACAGTTCGGCAACTGTGACACCGCAGTGAGAACTGATGAATCTACTAAATAACACTTTACCTCTGACTAAATTGCTTAGTGCATAAAGGCCTTCCGGCAATGCGGTATCACTGAAAATTATAACCACGCAACTCACTTAGACAGAGGTTCTAAGCTCCATGACGGGTGATTTTAAGATTTATAGAATATTTCGGCTCTAATCACTATTTATTTGATGTGTTGTGCACTTAAATATTATACAAGACAGTGGCGTACTTTAATTATTTATTAGAATTGGAAGACTGGGGGAAGGGTGGGTGGGGGTGGGAGGTGCGGTAGCCGCGATATGTCGAAAAAGAATCGAGGAAACAACTTTGGAGATAACGTGGAATACAGTCGAGCCACTAAACCACGTGACTGATTGTTATCCCATCACGTCTTTAACCTCCGCATTTTCACTGGGGGTACACTGCACCAACAAAATACGAAACTGCGGGTACGCTTGTACCGGTCTTGACTAGCTTAAATTTGGGACGATTATTTCGGATTAAATGTTCGGAACAAATAATATCCCAGGGCGTCATTTTTCCAAACTATCGATCCCAGACATACGTCTAAGTGAATTCACTTCGATCATCAAACTCTTTTGCGTACATGGTCAATGAAACATGAAACTTGATCGTAAAATCCGATGGCGTCTTGTACGCCTTTAGACGCTTCGCGTAAGCTTCATTTAATGGGCTATATACATGTATAGTATTAATCTAGGTAATTCTTTCAACTGGGACTGAAGTCACTTTGTAAGTTGCCGTGTACATATAATTATAACGACATGCGTGATCTCAAGCGTTCTCAGTGCGCAAATGAGATCTCTGTTTAAACCAGGGACGCAGCGTCTATGTAATCTGTGAATCTGAGCTTACCAACATATTAACTATTTGCCTAATACAATTTAAGTAATCTTCATTGTTGTCTGAAATATTAAAACATCACCTCCGTCCTTTTTCACCTATGAGCCATTTACAAGCATTGGCAGTATGGTGTTGTCAACATTGGCTAGTTTCCTTCGTCTATAAACAGATAGAGTATACCCTGTCTCACAGATTCAATGCTCCTAAATCCTCAGTGCAATATAAAGAGAGAAACTTTTTATTATTATTATTATTATTATTATTATTAAAGAGGTGTGTCTGTGAGAACAAATTTGCTTACCCGCTATCCTGACGGTGTTTTGTTGTTTCTTTTCACGCAAGATGCTTTTTGTACACGACTTTCCGATTTTGTTCTTTTCTTTTCAATGAAAGATTGGGGGTCTAAACCTTGTCAGGGTTGCCAGGTTGGCTCTTTTGAAGCCAAATACCAAATTTTTGACTTTTTCAAAGCCTCTCTCTCTCTCTCTTTCTTTCTCTCTGTCTGTCTGTCTGTCTCTCTCTCTCTTTCTCTCTCTCTCACACACACACACACACACACACACACACACACACACACACACACACACACAAAGGGGGGATTTTTAAACCCAGATTACCAACAAGATCATCCTCGCTACGCACCTGTATAATACATGTATAAAAATATGTCTCGACATGACTCAGTATAATAGACAAGTGCTCTGAACGTCGGTCATCCGCTTAAAAAAGCCTATTGTCTAATGCTGACCAAGTTATCCGCAGAAACGGTGTCAATCAAGGTGGAACATTTCGGACGCGCAGGCGAGGGACGGACGGACAAAAGGATGGATGGATGGATGGATGGATGGATGGATGGATGGATGGATGGATGGATGGATCGAAAGCAGCAAAAATACTGCAAATGTCTGCGATGGCCGCAGACATAGCAAATGGACAGACAGGTGGACAAATGGAAGGATGGACAGACGGACGAATGAAGGAACTGAGAAAATATTGAAGAAGAATTATAATACATGTAGAAGAATAAGGCTCTTACACGACTCAACATAATATCAGACACGTGGTTCTGAGCAGCGGTCATTGGCTTAAACGTAAAAGCCTATTATACAATACTGACCAAGTTATTCACAGAAAATGTGTCAGTCAGAATAGAACAGCTTGACGAACCGGCGGGCAGACGAGGGGGNGCGACGGACGGACAAAAGGATGGATGGATGGATGGATGGATGGATGGGTGGATGGGTGGATGGGTGAATAGATGGATACACACATCACAGAGACTTTAGAACGAGATAGGTAGCTAGGCAGACGGAGAGACAGACGAGCGGACGGACAGAGGAACAATCGGAAGAATGAACGAACTGAGAAATAAGACTTTGATTCGACTTATTGTAATGTCAGATTCTGTGGCTCTGAGCAGCGGTCATTAGCTTATAAAAACCTATTATCTAATAAACTGCACAGTACTGACCAAGTTATTCACCAAAACAGTGTCAACCAGAGTGGAACAGCCTGACATACAAAAATAAAGGAATTAACCCAGAGGAACTAGAGCGGCGCATTGAATTAAGTGCCTTAGTCTGGTAAGTCAACGGCCCATTGTGAACCCATTAGTCTTCGTAGACGAATTATCACGAAGAAGACATTTTGCAATAGCAAGCTTATCAAATCTACATATGTGTATAGATGTGGTAATTAAAGAGAGGGTAGAGGAGGAAGAGAGAGAGGGAGAGTATTATAAATAGAAATAGAAGGGAAGAGAGAGAGGAGGGAAGTGAGTGGGGAAGCAGAGCTTGCGAATCTACAGTCAAATTATACAGTTGAAGTAGTATGACATTAGAGCTTGTACTGATTATAGGTGTTGTGGTTACATTCGACTCAAATGGACAATGGCATGTCTCTCTAAAGAGTAAAAACATTAGCCTGTTGCCTATACGACTCATAATACTTGGCCATTATATGAGTCAAAAACTAATGTTTTCCTCTCTTGTTTCACATACATTTATAGTTTTATATATAATGTTGATGAGATGACTGAATGAGACATTTCACATAACACAACAGAAAGATAATTCGGGCTTGGGTTTTGCAGTCCACTGCTGATTCAAATTAAATCGATAACTTGAAACAAAGATTTATCATACGACCTAATTTAATTTTCTTGTTTGACCACATTCAAAATCATGCGCCAGAAAGGGGAATGTCATCGATCACAACTGCTTAGTCCTTTTCTAGCAACCGGGGCTAAGACACCTATGCAAAAGAAAAAAAAGGAGGGGGGGGGGNGGGGGGGATCGAAGTGGGAAAGGCCAGGAAAGTGAATTGAACACAGGTAGGGGTTTCGCACCGATCTGTCTGTGCACTGTATCTGTGGAGGTCTTCTAATAAGCCTAAACTTTAATTTACATGCATTGGAGCAAAGTAAGGAACCATAGCTCTCGCGTCTGTTTCCAAACACGGATATAAGCCTATACTATATACACCAATCATGACGGGGACCCCATGACTAGCAAAACCCATGGGATTCTAGGTACACAGGCGGATTCACACGGCATTAACATTCCACTGTATTTTGAGTGCTGGACTAAGTAACAGAAAGTATGTCATAACTTTCCTGGCTTAATTTAATTATATAACTCATCGCAATATACAGCAGCGTCTGGATGGATAATTATAATTTGTCCTGAATAGCCACAGAGCATAGCTTATGAGATTGCAGCAGGGTCTCATTTATAGCCTAGACTGAATGATGACTTGGGCAAGCATAGCTGCTTGTTCTGCACATCTGTGTCTGAACTGTTAAGAAACTACTAAGATCCCTAGCCAGTGATATGATTTTTAGTTTTCTTTTTGACGTTTTTTGACTGCTCACACTCCCCCCTGCTTATCCATGTCATGTCCTCATGACAACTTACAGCTCTCGATGAGTATGAGGTCATTCTTATATGATATCTCTACTCCAGTCAAAAGCAGTCGGGAAGTGTGTCTGGGTCATGGGTGAACACTAGGTTCGCACGTGGAAGTTAGGGACCGATTCAGGCAGTAGGTATTTAAGAATTAAATTGCTGTGAAGTTAGCGTCCCCGTGGTGTAGTGGTAACACGCTCTGTCTTGCAAGCTGAGAGACCCTGGTTCGATCCCCGGCAGGGACAAAAATTTATAGAGTAGGTTTTTTCGGCCCTTCTTCTCAAAATTGATCATTCACAGTAATTGGTAAAAATCCCTGCTATCCCCAGCTAAATAATACATTTCTACCCACGTTTATTGGAGCCAAGTGGAGGGCAAAAGAGCCAATCTGCACTAGCGGCCCTGAAAGCGCCAAATCTGGCAACTCTGATGCAGGAATACCAAGTTTGCCATTATTTATAACCAAAATTTGGCTAAACGTTTTCCCCCTCCTCTTGGCATGCTTGTTTCAACCCTTGACAGTTCGATGTCCATGCTTGACGAACGTAAGTTGTCGTAAGAAATCTGTTGTCCCGGTTAGAGGGGCAAATCCTCGCCACGGGTCCAGTCCACTTCTTGTTTAATTAAGAACAAACAAAAAACACACACAAAAAAAAAAGATAATGCAGCCCTTTTTTTTTACACGTATATCATGGTAAGTCAGAAGATTTATAACAGGATTTAACTGTTTTAGAAACACTTCATGTTTGCGTGAAACATTTCTAAAATTGATTCGTTCATTCCTCACATAGTCATGCCAACAGTACGCAGTTCGCCGGGCTGTAGTTTAAAGAGAGACACACACAGAGACAGACAGAGAGGGAGAGAGAGAGAGAGAGAGAGAGAGAGAGAGAGAGAGAGAGAGATGAATTTGCTCTTTACATTTAGAGAAAATAGATTGGTCTTCATCCTTATACTGGTGATAGCAACCTCAGACTCTGTTGATATAAAGCTGCTATCCCCAGGCTCTTGAACTGAAAATTTGTAGATGAAATCGCAGTAGTATGAGATATGTATATGAATGGGAATTTTTGTAAGCCTACGCTCTTTACAGGCGAAAAATGTCCGACAGTCTCTGTTTTCCAGTGTTATATCACACAAAGATACTTTAAACAAAAATGCTATGGCATTGATGAGGAAAGGTTGTCGCGTTTTTTTTTTTTTTTTTTTTTTTTTTTTTTTTTTNCGTTTTTTTTTTTTGTTTTGTTTTTTTTTGTTTTTGGTGGGGCGATCGATTATAATGGAGGATTTTCATCCATTTTATCCAAAAGTAATGCCAGACATATCGAATATCATCACCTATTTAAAAATTACGTGAGGATTCAAAATGAGATCGTAGAATAACCCCTTCGCCTTGTCCCCTCCCCCCATTTTACCTATTGATTAGGGATTTGGAGAACTAATTTGATAAAATAAACAAGACATTTGTGTCTATCCATTAAATCAGATAGATAACTTACTTCAGAAGTTACCCAACATTACATCTCTAGACATTGACAATAGAAAACATAGAGCACCCTCACTTCCAAATACTCTGGGTGGGGTCATGGCCCGCAGTGTTCGGTAACCAATATTGCTATCTGTTTTCTCTATAATACGAGAAAAGGAAGTCCCCTTCCCCCCTCCCTCCGTTTCTTTTTCTTCAAGCCAAATTAGTAGTCCTCGGTCCTAAATGCGATGTTGTTGTACTGATCCAGAAGTGCATACGCTCTAGCCATTCAGTTCAGTGCCAGGTTAAAGCAGGATTCCTTCAGTTGGGTGGTACTGCTGTACAGGCGGTTGATGTCAGGGTTTGACGGCAGAAGTTGAGCTCTGATATGAATGTCGTCGTTGAGCCTCGGGCACTGCACATTGTCACAGGAGTGGTCCATAGAGGTGTACAGTAACAGTCGACTCTGCTTAATCGCCCTCCGCTTAATCGTCTTTTCCGCTTAATCGCCTCGTTCCCCAGGGAACCGAACTTTTGTCTATATAAAAAGTCACTGGATAATCACCTCTCACTCCGGATAGTCGACCACTCTTCAGCGCCCGTGAATTCGAAGATCTGTACAATAGGCCTATAAAGTGTAATCTAGCACCTTTTTTCTTGTCCCCATTATACTGCCAATCTTTTTGTTGAGCTCTTCATTTTCATGACACCACCTGCGTTAATTAATCAATGACCCAAAGTTGCTGTTGCCGTCATATTGAAGATGACTGAAAGAGGGATAGGGCTGGGGGAAAGGGAAGTGACAGACAAAGAAGAATAATGCAAGGGATATGCAAAATACGCCTGGTAGTGGTAACACAGTACTTACTTTTGTCTCTCTATACAGTTGCAGGTCATGGGTCTTAGCTTGCATTATTTCTAAAAAGACTTTTCTAGTGGCTTTCCTTGTTAGTATTGCCTTTTTTACACTATTATTCTCTACTTTCTCTTTACTTGACAGAAGTTAGATTTGCCTGCTGATGTTAAGATATCCGGATTCTACCATAGATCAATTTCATTAGGTGTATGTGTGAGCAGTCGGGAAGTGTGTCTGGGTCATGGGTGAACACTAGGTTCGCACGTGGAAGTTAGGGACCCATTCAGGCAGTAGGTATTTAAGAATTAAATTGCTGTGAAGTTAACGTCCCCGTGGTGTAGTGGTAACACGCTCTGTCTTGCAAGCTGAGAGACCCTGGTTCGATCCCCGGCAGGGACAAAAATTTGTAGAGTAGGTTTTTTCGGCCCTTCTTCTCAAAATTGATCATTCACAGTAATTGGTAAAAATCCCTGGTGACACACACTTCCTTAAAATAATATGTAACATCTGAAAAATTATCAGATTAAGCTCACCTTCCTCCCCCTTACATACAAAAGTAAGAATACCATACTATTATATATGCCTTTCCACCCCTCACATATGTATATCAGGTGGCAAGGTATATAGTATTCATTCTTTATTATTAAGGAGGAGGAATGTGAGCCCAGTCTGATAATACATGTATTTTAGATGGTACATATTATTTTAGGGAAGTGTGTCACCAGGAGTTTTACCAAATTACTATGAATGATCAATTTTGAGAAGATAGGCTGAAAAAAACCCTAACACTAAAAATGTCATGCCCCTGCCAGGAATCGAACCAGGGTCTCTCAGTTTGCAAGTCTGAATGTGTTACCACTACACTAGAGTGATGCTAACTTCACAGCAATTTAATTATTAAATACCTACTGCCTGACTATATTCCCAAACTTTCACGTGCGAGCCTAGTGCTCACCCTTGCCCCTAACACACTTTCCAACTGTTCACATATAACTTCTGAATTGAGTACACTGAAATGATTTGGAAGTTGTATAACATCCAAAAACCCAGAGGAATGCTAGCCTTGGTAAACATTTAAGAAAGCCACACAGGGAGTATGTGTCAGAGTACTGCTGGCCAAATTTAAAAGTAGATCTGGAATGTTTCTAATGTTGATACAACAGACACATGCAAGATTAACTAGACAGGAAGATTATTGCAAATCCAGTGGGGCACGGTTAATGCAAACACCTTCAGACTGACTAAAAATGTATATAAGAGAAATATGCATCAACCATACATGCACTCTGGAGGAAGAAAATTGGTCCCAAAAATACAGTACTCAGTATCTGTGTTTATGTACTAAGCTTGTCTGTATTAAGTGTGCTCCACTGTATAACTTTTCTCAATTTTGAGGTCTCTGCACATCACATTTAAGCAGATTTTATTGTTTATTCTGTAAACTAGCCTGCACTTTGAAGCGTTCTTTGCTGAAAATGGAGTTTAATTGTTGTGTATTGTCATAATTTGGCAGTAAAGTCGCAGTAAAGTGGAGCAGTGTGACTGAACGATTAAGGCCAGATCAAGAAACCAAGATGTTGCAAGTGCCTTAGGGAAAAAACAACAAATACATTTCTTGCGGTATGCTTTTCTGTTTTACTTCAAAGAGACAAGAAAGAAGAATAACAAACTTTTTGAGAAACTCAAGTTGAGTCCTGTCATCAGTATACATTTTCTGTGTGAAGTACAATGCTAATAGTAATACAGTACCTGACTGAACATCTATGGATTAGAACTGGTTATGCTACCATGGAAACTGTTGGCCAGCTGATAGCTGAACACCTATAAAAATATGATCGTATCTGATCTCATGATCTATTCACTATCTGAACTTCAAAGACTTTGGAATACCTTAATAAATCTGTGCATGCAAAGGTCATGTTTTTCATCTAAAGAGATGCTCATCTGTAATGGCCTCATAAATGTGGTTCAGTGCAAGGTCTTCAGAGATGGGTTTGATATCCGCAGGAGCTTAATGGAGGAGTACTGTCATAGTTGTATCTAACAAACACTGGAAATGGGGGAGTTCAGTGAATGAAATTAATATTGCATTGAAGTTCAAGGAGCTGCTTTCCAAAAGAACCTTTAGTATTTCATATCAGTCTCTAGTTTAGATCTCTTGCAGTAGGCCAACAGTGTCTTATTAGAAATGTATAATATGAAAGTTATCAGAAAAAACTTGAGGAACATGTAGACCAGTTTATCACAGATTATAATGTAAAAGTGCATAAAAAAGATTCTAAAAATCAACAAATTGACAAAAATGTGGCGATTATCTCTAAAAGTAGTTACAAAAATGCACTACTGAAGTCAATCAGCCTACAAAAAAAAAAATACTGACAAGAAAGACAGGTGAGTAAAAGGCATATTCCTTTTGCTATTCCAGCAATGAGGATTGTTTCAACATTCACAAAACACTGCACAGAGCCATTTTACAATATCACTTTGCAAGTATACAGTTTTCACCAGCATCACCTAAAGCCCTTGTTACGGAAATCAGGAACAGGTCTAGTGCTTCTTGTATTTGCGTGAGTCCAAATTTGGATTTAAAGAATCACAACAATAATGGACCATCTCTGCTGGGTTTTAGTGCAGCCAAACAACCATCAGACTTGATGTTTAAGGTTCTGCAAGAAGAGGAAGTTCCTGAGTCCATCAACTGGAGTATGGTAAGAAAGTATCATCAAGACAACTACCCGATGCAAGTGGTGTCAGTGGTGTCTGATTACATCTCATAGTCCCAACCAGAGTTCTTGATAGTCTTGACAGGGACTTCAAACACTTGTGTTCTGACCTATCCAGACCTTGTTATAAATCTGAGATAACATGTTGAATATTACAATTACACTGCAAGAATGAAGTGTGTGCCCATCTAATCAACACTTGAAAAGTGTTTACCACGATTGCTGTCTTCCTTTGTTCCACTGGTCTTAAGGTTTATGTATAATCCCTAACAATCAACTAGAGCTGAAAAGCGAGTTATGCATCAGAACGTAAGAGACTTAGAAAACTGTTCCAATTATCATTCATCAAAAGTAGCGCAGGTAGCCAAATTATGGCAAACATTATCACAGATCAAGAGCACAATGACACACATGTTGTTTGTATGTTGTTTGTGCAAGTGGCAGGTTTATCATCAATGGAATGATCCAAGATGTCTCATAAAAAAACAACAACATAGCCGTTTCACAAAGACTATCCACAAAATTTCACATGGGTAATGAATTGGCAGACTATTTTCTTCCAGTTATGTCAAAGAATTTATCTGGGGTTTGTACTTTTTATTTCAACACAGTTCTGAACTAACATGAGTAAATATAACTATGAAATTAGTTTTTCTCATTGATTTTAAAATTTCAATGAAAAGGGATAGATCAGAATTTGTTAAGAATTTTTATCAGTTTACTTTCCAAAACTTTGCGTCTACAGTACAGTCGTGAAATTTGGCCAGTGATCTTAGAAGTTCCATTTAGGCTGGGTCATTTTGGGAAGTTCTGCAGCTGCCCGTGGCATTTGTGGTGTTGGCTGAGGAGTAATAACACGGGGTGTTGGCACATCAATATCTCTTCCAGGGGTCTGAATTGTCAGGTCGAATGCTCCAGTCTTGGGATAAGCTGTTCCAACTGGCGGAAGGCTGGCTGGTGTGGAAGCTCGGGACCTCAGGCTGGTGAAGGTGTCCTCTTTGCTCAAAGTGTCAATGAGGTAGTCATGCTTCATGTTACTTCTTAGATGGCCGTGCACATCTAGGCAAAAAGAGGAAAACATTAGATGCTGTAATGGACAGAGTTTATACAGTCTCATTATAATGCTGATTATCAGTAAAATAAATATCTGCTGCAAAAGCTATCTGCTTTGTAAAGACTCGCGCACTCATTGCTTGGCAGAGCCTCGCAATCTCACAACAAGTGCTTTGGCTAGGAGCAGTCCATCAAACAGAAATACTGACAAGGGTTCCCCATTTCAATGAATAAGTTGACTGTTAGAGTACATGACATTCAAGGCCATGTAAGTCCTCCTGTCCTTTTCAAATTTCTGCCTAAAAAATAAAGTGAACATCACCAGTCCATTGTGACCAGCCTCAAACTGAGTGTATTCATCACTCTGATAAAATCCACAGCCAGCCATAAAGCAAAGTACCATCTCCGTTCATAAAAAGCAGTCTCTGAGTAATGCTTTCAAATTTTAACTGATGCATTTATTTTGTGGAACCAGATGACACAACCATTATAATGAACTAACTACAGTATGTGATAAGATGCTTACCATGAGTTTGGGCTTTGGGCTGGAAGTAGAACTTGTACAATAACATTACAGCCACAAGAGCCACAATGATGATTGATAGTATCACAATGACCACAATGTACACTGTTTCAAGGCTGTCATCATCGTCATCATCTTCAATCTGCCAAGAGTAGAGCAAAATGGTAAATTAAATTGCTTAAACTTTATACCTGTCTTTTTACATAAAATGGCAGGTAGTAAGTAAATCCAAATGAATATCAAGATGTCACATAAACTTGGCAAGCAATAAAGCAATTACAGTGGAGTCGGCAAGAAATGAAATCGCTTAATATCAACTTTCAATTGAAGTAAAGTTGTGCTATGGTCCAGATATATATGGATGGAATCATCCACCTTTCCCAGGCTTTTGCTTAAAGTAAACTCTGAATCACAGGCTTATGGGCCAATCTCTGCATTGTTTTGGTAAGATTTATTACGATAATCATGAAAACCATCCTCTACCCACAACATCTTCGCTTCTGTTTGTAACAAAGCCTCATGACATTGCACTGAAATGGTTTGGAGAGTGTATACCCGCCGCTCGCTACCCACAAACAAAGCAGCACATATTCTTAATCCTCCCTTCATTTTACTTTCTAACGGGATGCTCTACTTGACACAAAATCTCCTAACACTTTACTGTAGAGATTTTCTGCTGGGTTGAGTAAAATGGCTTCATGAAGAACCACTTTCCCTTGCGTAGGAAAAAATTGCTTTCTGTAAGTTGTTAGGAAAAGTTGTGAAATATAGGGTAAAGTATATAAAATGCATGGTATTCTTCTTTTAAACACTAAAATTGTAAGATTATTTCCACTAAATTTGCTGATATATTGCATGGAAATGCAGGGAAAATATGACTCTTACTGTCAAAGAAAAGCAGAGTGACCAAAGTGAGAACACTGATAGGAATACCATAAATTAATTTGGTCTTTGATTTGCACTGCAAAATGACTAATTTCAATTCCTATATTTTGCCAGTCCTGTGCTGTGCATTTTAAGCGGAGTCCACCACATGAATACATGAGGATGTTTTTGATATTTTGGCTGACCTGCAACTCGGACCTGGCATGTACTGCTTCACCTTAAGTGTATTCTGCAAAGTCTACAACCTAGGAAAAATCTCAGCCTACCAGCTGCAACAGCAAGAGTGACTTTTTCAAAATATCTAATGATGATGGCTAATTTGTCATACTCAATCCAATTATTTCTTACAAAAGTCTACCGAATTGCCTGAAGTCCCTTGTATGTCATGGAGTACGGCATGCAAAGAGTGTTAGCCAGAACATGATTTTTCACTACATATTTTTAATAGGAGAATATAAAATTTAGTGTATTGAGAAATGCACTGTGCTCTAAAAGGTGCATATTTATCATCTTGGGAACTTAACTGGATTAGACGTAGGGAGCAAGAAGACACACAGATGCTTACACAGGGAAGGGTAAAGGCAGAAGTGCTCAGGAAGACAAATGCATTTTCATTGCATTCTTTCCCGTCTTCTTTTTCTCCATTTATTTTCCTGAGTTCTTCCTCTCTACCCTATCCTGTGTTAGCTTCTGTTCATGTCCACTCCTCACTTTTATTACAAAAGTGCTTTGTGTCATTTTGTACCCTCCACTGGACTATTACAGGTGAAAGTAATGCTCACTGATAGAGCTCAAAATCCTTCCACAGCCTGAAATTTTGTAAGCATTGGTCATTGAATGCAGTTTATTAGTACATTTATGTGCTCACCTCACCACACTGGACTCCGTAGTAAGCAACTCCATCTACAGTCAGATAGCCTGACATACTAACTGTGATGTTATCAAAGGTGAATGTTGTTGCATTCTCAATTTCATAGCACATGGTGGTCAAGGTATCGTTGTAGCCATTAGCATCTGCTTCAATGTCCAAGGACACCATAAAGCTCCCTAAAATATCAAACATCAATAAAGGATGAGTCCACTTTTCTATGCAGAACTCTATACTGCTGCGATGGAAACTATTAATTAACATTATCCGTTATAACCATACATTGTAATTAATATTAATCTGTTTCTTCTACATTCATTACAAATGTTTAAATGCTTTCATCATCAGGTTGATGATATGATAAAAAATGTTTTCTCCTCCAGATAGCAGAACTTACATCTCTAAATTAGATCTATTCACATGATCTCATTGCACTTGAGTCACTTCCCTTCAAAGAATATCTCTATTCTCATCTAAAGAGAGCATGCGTTGCATCAGTAGATGCAGTAATGTGGGTTTCGACAACAGATCATTCCATAAGATGCTATGCTTCCTTTACTGTCACCAACCTCATCAAACTGCACAACCACCATCACCACTCCACCACTACTATTGTTACTACTACCACTGCCACAATGACAACAACAACATAAATAATGTTAACAACTTCTCCTGTTACTATTGTTTTGACTGTCATTAAATGCGTTATGAGTACTACTGCTTATACAGCTGATGCTTCATCAAAAACAACTACTAGACTATTACTTTTACTGAAGAGAAATAATTTTGGGGGTAGTGTGGAGATGTGGAAAAAATAATTTTGTTCAGCAGTAGAAGTTGTTACAGTTATAAGGCAGTAGTGGCAGTGGTAGTAAGAGCAGCAACAGCAAGAACATCAGCAGCAACAACAATAACAGCATCAGCAGAAGTAATAATAGAAATGCATGAAGCAAGAGAACCGGTAGCAGGAGGACAATAGTGACAGTAGTTTTGCTGTAGCTACAGCAACTGGTAGAACTAGCTGTAGCAGTAACAGCAGAAGTAGCAATAGATGGAGAAGGAGGAAGAGAGGAAGCAGTAATTGTAATGACATTGGTAGTATGGTGGTGATGGTGCTGGGATGATGGCAGAAGATATAGGGGTAATAAAATATCCTTGGTGATGGTCAGTAAAGTTTTTTGACTAAAACTGTTGCCAGCAGTAATACCATACATGCTTTTCTTAATGGGGAATGGCTTCAAGGGCAGCTACACTGGTGAACAAGCCATCTGGACAGATTTGATTATCTCAGAAAGTCTCTTCATATGTCAACTTTTTCAGCTTGCTAAAACAAGTTCTGTCATTTTCAAGAGCTGAATACACTTCTCACATCATGCATACAATAAGAATATACTGAAATATGCTCACAACCAGTTAAAATTTATAAACACTGATGAAGCATCACATGTACCCTTGTAAAGTCGAAGCTGCTACAGCTCAAGATGTATGCAAGGGATTCTGAAAACATCCACACAAAATGGTAAGGACTCACCTCTGCGGTGGCCATCTCCTACAATGCGTAGACCTGCGTTCCCGCTGTAGTGATTGCGGACTTGTGCAGTCCAGTATTCAGCACGCTCGGAGTCATAGTCAATATCAAACTTGAGTTCCAGTGTGTGTGTCTCTTCCACAACAATATTGCTTTGTGCAGTAGACATGGCATCCATGTGCACAATCATCCTCAGGGTGTAATCAGCTGGGTCTGAAGTGATGGTTACCAGGAGTGGGCACTTGCCAGGTTTGTCCAGCTGCAGATTCAAGAAAGAGGCTTTGCCTGTGGAAAGTCAGAGAACATTACACTGTATTTGTGAATTGGTACAGTGATGCAAACTTTTTATTCTGCTAGCTTTCACTCTGTGGTAACAAAGACACTTAAAAATAATAACAATGAGGTTTGTAAGATTTGCACTAAAGACACCATCCACACACACTCAGGCGCCTTTGTTCATTAAGGATGTGCCAAAATAGCTGGGTTTAGCAGAAGAGGTGGATAAGGAGACTGCTCTGTATTTAGGCTACCCGTTTACCTTGGTTAGGTTTCCTAAAAGCATGTCATGATACATGTTAAGAACTAGAAAGCATAACCTTCTTTACATAGATCTATCCTTACCTGTGGAAGGATCAAAAGACACTGTTGTTGTTCCTGCTAAATTACCAGAGTAGAAATTTGTATCATAGATGGCAGCTGTTGCAGTCCAGGTCAAGTTCTGAAAATATTATTATGCCTTTGTGAGCTAGCCAAATACAGATCAAACAGAAAACTGCAAAAGTCTGTTGTAAGTGCTATCTTAAAATCTGTAGTTACATAACAGGAGAAGGAACTGCATCTTTCTCAAGTACTAATACCTGAAAATCCACAAGAATGAGCTTTATACTTAAAACTCTTAAAAAATATCTTGGCCAAGGTTCCTAGCCAAAATATCTAAAAGAAATGACCTTTTATAAAAATATTCAAGCCACCCTCTCTTACAATTTCTCTTAATTTACACATTAAACCAAATGAAGTATGCATAAATCCAGCTAGCATCACTTACCGACCACTCAATGTCTGAAATCACAGACATGACATCTTTATCCATCAAGCTTACATCAAGCTGAACTGGGAAACCAGTGAGACGCTTAAATGTCTTGAACTCGGCATGAGGTCCAATGTTGCGGCCAAGGATCTGTAAAAAATAGAAATCCCGCCCCTCTGTGAAACCAAATTTTTTATGACTCGGGAGAAGAACCTGATGAATGACTAGAATATCAAACTCAAGCCTAAAAGTAAAAAGTTGGCTCTCTGACTGATATTCCACAACTGTAGAATGTGCTGCAGATAACTAAACTTGAAAGGTGATGAGAACAAAAGCTGTGCAGCTTACAGTATTGAGCAAAGATGGTTTCTTTACCATTTGGACATTCACAGTGCATAAGTTCATAATTTGTAAAGATATGGGCTGTGATAACTAGGTTAGTGTGAGAACAAAAACTTCTGCATGTTAATTTTTCTTGAAGCATTTGAAATGCAAAGTGATAGAACTGTGACATAAAAGTCTGTGATAACTAGTTCAGAAGGTTTCTTTTGCCATTTAAAACTCATATGAAAATTTAAAAGTTGCAACATCAACTGTAATACCTACCTCGATAGGGAGTGCTTCAAGAGAATAGTTTGCAGCATCTGCAGGCTGTGTAACATTGAACTCCAAGATGTAAGTGCCCATGTTGCTGATTGCCAGATCAGTAAAGTTGGCCCAACCATCAACAAATGTGGCAGATGTGTTCCCTAACAGCCTAGCACGAGGGCTTCCTCCTGACTTAATTGATGCTTCAATAACCCAATCTGATGTATAGGAGCCTAGATATGTTACTACATCTCCCTGGAAGAATCAAACAGAATATCACATGTAAGCACACTGCTCACTGCAAAATCTTGAGTGAGAATAGCCACCCTCTTAACACATTCCTCACCTTGCGAATGCCTTACAGTCACTTTTGCCATGACTAGTGACTCTATCCCACTCTTTGTAAACAAAAAATGCATAGTCAGTGTTAAGTTTTGACTGGTATTTGATTCTTCATGGATTTTTCTCTTCATGTAACTCATTAATTCTGCCAAAGTTCATATGATCACTTGTGATTTTTTACAATAGTCTTAAAGCTTGTGTTCAGCTAAATTCATGTCCTTCTTGTCAGACATGTTTACATACCAAAGTTCCAGTTGATTCTTTGATCCACTAAAACATTTCTCTAAAAAGATAAACAATGAAGAGAGTTAAAGCAAAGACTCTAAAAAAAAAAAAATGAAGCGCTGTTGCTTACATTTTCATCAACAACTTTAAACTTGGGTTGCACACTAAATTCATGTCCTTCTTGTACATCACCGAGCACATGGGTGTCCATAATCAGCTCACCAGTCTTCTGCAGGGTGACCATCTGACCTGTAATGGCACCTGGACTTCCAGGCTCTTGAATGGCAGTGTAAAGGACAGTGGCATTGATCACTGTGTCCATGGTGTACAGCTGAGCCTGTGAATATATATATATTATATAAACAGATGAGAGAAATTATACGACATTAAAAGAACTGATGAGAGCAAATGACAACTTTAAAAAAAAGAGAAAAACTTCATTGCTGATCACATTCTACTCAGTCTAAAACCTTAGACAGTCAGTTAAGTTGCAAAGCTGTTACCGTGTAAACAAACACTGAAGTCTGCGGAATTTCATTCTAATGATGTTCATAATTCAAATGAAGAGAAATTCTTATCCATAACTTGTGGGATCCTGGTAGTCTTGTTTTGCATTTCCCTTCTTTCAAAAATATTATGAGTAAAACATTGCAAGAGAATTCTTCAGCTCATCCCTCTTTCGATATTATTAATACTCCACAATCAAGACACAGCATGGTTAACAGGGAATGAACTTAAAAGGCTGACTACTAAAAATAAATTTCCCTAAAATAAATGGGGAGCTGGATGAACAAACAGTGGAAGATTCCTTCATCTTCACTGTTATTTCTATTGTCATGATTAGTGACTTCTACATAAAAGCCTGATCCATAATATGGTGAAAATAATACACTGGGGCTTTGCTGGTTCTTCTGCTGTGTTCTACTGATTTTCAAACCTTAAACTGTAGTTGAAGTTTGAAAAATGAATGTAATGACTGCATAGTCCAGTCTCAGTCTAGTCACACTTCCAAAATCATTACATTTTATACCTAATAAATGAGTGGACACAGAAACATGAAAGAACAAATTTAATGTGAAAGCCTGTGGAAGAAAGACACCTGCAATCTCATGATCTTTAGAGAGTCTTCTGTATGACAAGTGCATGGACTAGACTGGATATATCACTAGCATCAGAGATGACCATCAAGTATCAAACACACAGACCTTGTAAATTAAAAGCAATAATTTCCTTGAAGAAACATTAATCTGATCTAGGAAATGTACTTCCTGATCTTAAAGTCTAATGTAAGCATGGAAAAAAGGCACCAGACACAAGATTCTGTTGCCAATAAGCAGAGTAAATAACACAAATCATAAAAGTAAAAAGAAATGTGTATACAAACTTCGAAACAGTAAGTATGATGTCCTGGGATTGTAATACAAGGCTTAATATATCTTTGCAAGTGGATTGCGCTTCAAAAAATCCCAAAACCCTCTCTGTGCATAGTGCAGACTTAAATGGATTTGTCTCAGGCGGGCAACAAAGAGCAAAAACTTGTGAAGTCACATGGCTTGTTAATATTCACTCCCTTTATAATGGGACCATTCTCAGGTAAATTCCTTTACCCACTGAGCTCACCATCCCATCAGTGTTTCCTCTATTTACACCCTTTTTATCTTCAAGCTTTTCTCTTTCTCTGTCTTGCCTCAGTTGTTCACTTGCTTTCTCATTTGTTCTTTCCTTCTTCCCACTCTATCCTCTGATTCTTCTTCCAAATTTTCTCCTCTCCCTCAATTATTTTTTCTTTTCTCTCTTTCACTTCTCTTCTCATCTTCCGTCTCTCTTACCATTCTCCTTCTTTCATCTCTTTCTTCTTTTCTTTTTCCCTTCTGCCCCCCCCCCCCCNCCCCCCTTCTTTCTCTCTCCATCCCAACCTTCTTTGACAAACCTGATTGCATATCTTGGCACCAACAGTGGCGTAGTCCACAGTGGGTGTTTCACCAGGGGCATCAGCAATCTCAATGTAGAAGGTCATAGTACCTGTCTGTCTCTTCTTCCTGCCAGTGTTTGATGTGTCTTCCACTATATCCACCACACGCACCTATTCACACCAGAAAATGATGAAATGTAACTGTCAATGACTATCTACAGTAGAGCATGGATAATGCGTACACTTTACAACTGACCAAAAGTGTGCTTATTAACAGGAATAGTCTACATATTAACCATACATGTATCCTTAGAGAAGAAAAACTGAGACCAAAAATACTGTCCTCAGTATCCTTGTCTACCTACTAAACGTGTATATTTAAAGTGTTCTTCACCCAGGAAGACTTCATTGCCAACCTCATCATATTAGACATGTTTTTTTTCAGCCTTTTTCTTAAGGACCAGACCACTGAAAAGACAGAGAAGATTTTCCATCATCAGACTGGTTTCACTGCACGTTTATCTGCTGAAATGGCGTGCCTGTCATGTCTATAGTAACTGTCAGTCTTCAGAGGGAAACTGTTGCATATATTTAGATGCCCATCAGGTACTTCAAGAAAAAAATTTGCAGTCACATACTACAGAGACACCTATGTCATACTGTGAGTGAAAATATTTAACAGAATCCAACAAGGAGTGGAAGTTACCTTTCGTGGATCCATGTTCAGGAAGGCTGCCAAATTTTCCACAATTTTTTCACCAAAGAACTCCTCATCTGTCATTGCTGGCAGGGTGAAGGAAACAACTATAACATCTTTCTGTTCCACGACCACTTCTGTATCACCACCACATATAGTCCAGAAAATCATACTTTCTGCACGGCTGTGGACACAACAGTTACCATTACGTATCTTGGAATTATGCCCTTTAAGCTCACTGAAGGCTTAGATTACATCTATATAAAAAAAAAAAATATAAGTTCAAATTTGTAACATTGAGAACACCACAAAGAAGCTGTAGAATACAGTCAAAATTTCACAAAAGTTATGTTGTTATTTGTAGTTGTGCCTTTTGAGTGTTTGGTGAATGATTGGACCATGGTTTAGATGCAAAAATTTAAAGAAAACAACAATAATTCAATGAATGAATTCAAAGAAAGCAACAATAGTTCAATGAATGGATTCAAAGAAAGCAACAATAATTTGAACATCACTGAGTTGAGCTTAGGAGCTATGGAGAAAATGCAAGATAAAACAAAAACTATCATTTTATGCTTTAAACTTTGGGAAAGGGAAAGTTGCATCATTCTTTAATTAGAGATTTTGAAATTAAATGTATTTGCATGAGTTTGATCAAGAAGAGGAAACTTACTAGTGCTAGAAAATAAATGGAATGCGGTTGTAAAAGATTGACTCTTCCAGTAAAAACGCATATGACATACTTATTTCAAATCATAGGATAAAGGGTGGCTCAAACTACTGAAGTGTCATTCTATTTTCCTCCATTATGTGCTGCTATATTCATGTAGCACCTAACAGATCTTGCAGACCAAATCCCTCACATTATGGTATAAAGATGCCAACAGGACCTGACATAATAATATGGAATTTTAAATAGTCCTTATAAAATCAGAATACTAGCCATGGGGAAGGGGGAAAGGGGGTTAGATTTGAATTTCAAAGGCTTAGATAGGTGCAAATATACATGTGTAGACTCAGAATAGGTGAGATTTAACCTCTCAAGTATAAACTTGGTGGTTGTTGCTAGGTGGGTAAGGTTACCCTGTTTACTGAGTGAAAAGGCCTAAAATACTAGGTAGCCTGCTTTACTAAGTTCTCAAAATCTAACTGGTTTAGGGGCTTTTTTCTGTGTGTGAAAATTTGGAGGAAAAGCTAAACAACATATTTGGAGAGTATTTTGGCTTGGGACCCCTGGATAAATTAATGAGAGGTGTAAAACCT
>JAWQUT010000042.1:1478367-1525115 GCA_033807755.1 Ellobium chinense
ATACATGTGTAGACTCAGAATAGGTGAGATTTAACCTCTCAAGTATAAACTTTGTGGTTGTTGCTAGGTGGGTAAGGTTACCCTGTTTACTGAGTGAAAAGGCCTAAAATACTAGGTAGCCTGCTTTACTAAGTTCTCAAAATCTAACTGGTTTAGGGGCTTTTTTCTGTGTGTGAAAATTTGGAGGAAAAGCTAAACAACATATTTGGAGAGTATTTTGGCTTGGGACCCCTGGATAAATTAATGAGAGGTGTAAAACCTAATATAGCCAACAGTGAAAAAAAAAAACACTGGCATCTTCATACCTTATGTTCACAATTTGATTAATCAAACTCTACCCGAATATATCAACCCCAAAACTTGACCAATGTAGTTTCTTTAAACACAAGACTCAAACAGAAGGCATGACTACCTGATGAAGTTCTCTCCATTTACTTTGTCTGCAACTTCAGGCATCCACTGGTGATTTGTATTCTGCAGGTGCACCCTGAAGCGTCCACTTCCATCAATGTAGCCATTCTTTGGCAATACCACCGTGCCGTCAACAGAGACCTGAGAAAAAATATCATCAACCATGTGCACATCACATTTTCTGCAGAAAGTCTAAAAATAAATATGAACATAGTTCTGGTAGTGAAAATCTAGGATAGAAAAATAGCAATGTTTTTCTTCTCAAAGAGAAAACAAGACCTTGATCATCACATGCAAAAATGAATATCCATTCTTTATCTTTTTCGAGCTGAGAGTCCCTGGCTGCTTTTGCAGAGACAATTTCATACCATGAACTATGATGAAACTCCAAGACAGAGAAAGGTGCTGACAGATATAACGTCTCCCCAGTTTAATTAAAATTAAACAAGTTAGTAAAATGCTGGGCTTTTACCTCCAATCTGTTCTGACTCATGTACCACATCCCCAAACGAACACACTCATTTGCCTCTGAATGCAGAAGCATGTACCGCATCTTCTTTGGGTTAGTGCTGCTCAAGAAAATGTCAAAGGGTTGATCTGAGAAAGGAAAACATAACAAAAGCTTTAGTGGTTTCTCTCTGACAATCTGCACCGTATAAATTTTAAAGTTCCTTCCCATTCCAACCCCTGTTTAAATACAGTATTTGCAATGACTTCTCTCTCTGCACGCCAAAATATGTTTTATTTTTTGTGAAATCAAAAGCTTAAAGGATAGATCAATGCAAATGGTATTGTTGTGTTGTCATTCCTGGCATCAGAGACTGGTCATTTATTTTTAGCACTTACCAATGAGAATGAATGATAGCCAAGTTGCCCTGTTACAATGCTTGCAGTATTAAGCCAGCCATTCACCTAGCAATCTATTGTGTCAATATAGCTAGTAACTTGGTACAAACACCTTATATCTACAAAATTTCAGGTCTCCCCAGAATACTACTGCCCAACATTTGAGAGTTGTAGAAAATCTTTTGTAAGGAGAGAGATGAAGGGCAAAACCAAAGTTAGAACTTTGAGCATGACTTTTCATTTGTGTGTAAATAGTTCCTTCAATCTTTCAGAGTATTCCTCGGTTCTTTCATCAGATTTACAGCAAGAGCCTAGCTCTTTTTTTATATTGCAGCAATTACCGCCAGCATCAATGTCTCATTGTCCATGCTGAAAAATATGATCACCCTGTGTTAACAGAAGTGTTTAGAGACATCAAGAGAGATAAATTTCTAGCAATATTACAAAGTTATTATAAAGCGGTTTGCTGACACGGTACATTTGCTATGTTACTTTTTTAGGGATGTAAGATTGATGATTTGGTTCACTGACAGCTGATGGAAATGGATAAAGCTATCTGAGATAACTCATGCACTATTTGCCTCCTTCCATCTCTTAACTTTTCGTTCCCCTTTTGGCTAATTGCTTAACATGAGTAAATACTGCAAACCATCTTTGACTTAATAAGTTAATGAGGCAGTAAAGCACGGAAAGGGTGAGGCAGAGGAACTGGGCAGTGAGTAAGACAGAAAATGTCACTGGAGCAGGTAAATCTGTTGGAATCAAAGATGCAAAAGATAGTAATGATGAGAAGAACTGAAAGAAAGAGGGGTTCCAGGAATGACAGAAAGAGGAAATGGACCTGCGGATGTTTGCAAGGAATTTGAGAAAACTCTACAATCCCTTTCCAAATGTATGAAATTAGGGAAAAGTCTCCCCTTCCCAACCGATATGACCTGGAGAAAACACTGAAGTTCAGCATATATTATTATCTCATCCTGCAGCCTTGCAAAGTGGCAAAAAAACCCTAAGGCTTATACAAATGATTTGAGCCTTGCCAGTCTTTGAAACAGTTGCTACAAGTATAAGTTGTGTGAGTGAAAATTTGTGGAATTAAATTTTAGTTCATATGTCACTGCTAACCCAGACATGCCTGCCTGGCATGAGGCTTCATGATCATGTAAATAATGAAGTCAACTGTTCTCATGCTACAGCTCTTTGTAATCAGCAGCTGATGGCTTCCTCCTTAAACCTAAGCAGCAATAGATTCAAACCTCAGTGTTGCAACACAAAGATTTAACACAACACAATATAATGTAAAATTTCACTTACCCAAAGCAACGATAGCTTGGAAGGTGCTGACCCTTTTACGGCATGTGTAACCACTGCACCAGCCATGATCCTAGGAAAGAAGGGTCAATATGGAAATGCAGTGAAAAAGAAAATTCAGCTGTAGCACATGGCAGCTGAACTTAACAATAAACTACAGTTTAAAGACTCCTAGCTTACCAGCTACAATTATAATCCCTAGCTTACCATATAACAACATCGGTGTTCACTAGTGCTAGAGAAGACTCAAAACTATGTGCTCCTTTCAAAAGCATACCACATATAATAAACTAATTATAAATAGTCAACTTTCTGCACACAACTCCATCTATGTACAAAATCTGAAATTTGCTACCTAGAGTGTTAACATCTTTTAAGAAGAACAGCAAATTCCTAATGGTGTTTTGTAATGGTTTTTGCTCTTGATATAGTACAGTAGAATACAGTGGCTTCCTGAAACTCATGACGGAGAGATTACAAAAGGTAAAAAGGCTTTGGCATGCCACCAATTTATCACATCACAAAGAATGTAGCCGCAGTGAAGTAATTATTCTAAATGTCTCCTACCTGTGGGCCATTGATAAGATCCACATATCCCTCAGGGCTGTAGACTGCCACTGGGCTGAGTCTCCTGGTTTCTGTATCTTCATCCATGCTTTCAATGATCAGCATTCGCCAGTCATAGAAATCTTCACAGTCAAATGCATGCCACTCATCGACCCATGTACAGTTGTCCGTTTTGTAGATACCTGACAGGTATACCAAACAGGCTGACACTTAATCATCATCTTAAATATAAAACATCTATTGAATATGACTCTCAATCTTTCATATGAAGACGTGACAATGAAAATAGATATGACAGCCCCATTAGATCAAAATAGGCAGTGTCTACCTGATTTTTAAGAACTTTTGATGGGAGCTGCACTAAAAAGGCACTAATAAAGCTGACTGCTTTTGAAAAATAGAAACTATTTAAGTGATATTTCAAATGATGAGTACCAAAATTAAGCTTTAGTGATCTGTTCTGCTTAGCAACTGCTTATACCTTTATGGGGAGCATAGCTGTTGACATCAATTTTTTGCCCAGTGCTTGTTGTCAGCATAACTGTTGGGATCCTGTAGTCACCCAGGCCATGGCGTCGATCACCATCCCATTCATAAGCAGAGTCTGGTAAGACTGTTCCAATGTGACCCAAGAAAGTGCCATCCAAGTCTTGAATCATACACTTCTTGAGACCGTCACAGTCCATGTCTACACAATCAGCAGAGTTAATTTTGCTGAAAGACAACAAGTGAATTCTTGTTTTAAAAAAACCTGTCAAACACTGTTAGTACTCATGCAACAGAGATATCATCTTTTCCTATAAACTACAGTATTGGCAAAGCTACAGAATGATGGTCTTCCATGGAAAAAACAGTCACAGCTCAAGTAGTTCAGCAAGACTATTTCAATCATCAGATACGCAGAAGTGGCTTTACAGAAGTGGCTGTGACCAAATATGGAGACACAACCATGACCAAAGTAATGAAATCTTGTATTCTGTGCATTTATCTAAAATTAGCACTCTTTTTCACTCCTTGCATGCTTTCATGACAGTATTTTGCCGCTCAGTAAAATCCATCCCAGCATCAACTCCACTTTTCCGCTACTCTTCAACAGCAAGCAGCACTATATATATGTCCTCTTTGTAATAAGACTCACCCAACATTTGGGGGATGGAAGAAAACCTTTGAGGTCCTTTCTACATTTTCAAAGTTGGTGTTCTCTATCTGCATTGGGTGAATGCCATCATCATTGTTCTTGTTAGTTGTAATTGCATAGTCCCGACCACCAGAGCAAGCACCAAAGTTGGCAAATGTGTTACCTAAGGAGATAAATAACCAGTTATTAGGAACTAAGCTATGCACAAAGCAGAAATTATCAACACTGACCTGCAGATTTGGTGGGCAAAACAATCAACTTGCTAAAAGCATAGGCAAATGTCTACCTTCAAGTATGAAGAAACTATGCTTGGGTGCCTACTGGAATAGGTTGTATCTGTCTGTTTTACTGATAAACAAGCTTGAAATCCTGAACTTTGTATTGTGGTTTATTTTATATTACTTTTCTATTCTGAATAATTAACAACTTCCACTTTTTACATTTTCTTACAGCATGTTGTTAAAACTTATCAAAATACTAAAAAAAAAAGAAATCATAAACATGTTTTACTTTAGTAAGTAATTTTCATGAGGATGGCACAACAAAAAGTGTATTTGTGTTAAAATTCAATATTTAGATGTGATAATCAAAAAGTGCTTGGTCCTGAAATAAAACCTATTTTTAATAAGAACTAAGACCTTCACAAAATAAGGAATCAACATTGAACTCTTCTTTTGAAAAAAATAAAAAAGTAAGTATATATCTTTAATGTGATCATAAATATTGCTTTAAACCAAAAGATGTCAAAAGTAAGTAAGATGCTAATCAACCTACACAGTTCTTGAGTTTTTATGAGGATTTTCCTGACCATATTGTACTGAGTTATGTTAGGTTTTTTCAAGTAAAGTGAAAATTGTGAGTGAAATGCGTAAAAAGCATGCATAAAGGAAGAATTTAGACTCTGGAAGAATTTACACTCTGCAACTTAGATAGATAGGTCTAGATCTTTTACAGCTGACAGATATTGAAGAATCCTGTTTTTTATACATTTTTCTCCAATCTTGCTAAATTTCCTTGATCTTGCTCAGGGCCATAATTAATCTGATGACCCCCCCCCCTTTCCCTTTCAACCACCCCCATGGGGGGAACCGAACAATTATGTATCAACCTTTAATCTTATTTATTGGGGGCCCTCTCACCTTCGGCCCCTTGCACTACTTTGATTTCACTGATGCCGTGCCCTGTTTTACCACATTAAGTGACGGTTTATTAAGTGATATTTTGTGTTATTCATTTCCGTTTTTGTTTTGGCATTTAAATGCATACTGAATTCGCCTCAAAATGTAACTGAGTCAGTCAGATAAGCATATCTTGCCAGACCATGAAGTTTGCTTATGAGACTCAAAGTGTTCAAGCAAAATTTAAGCACATCAAAACATTGTTTTATATGTAAGTTTGCTTGGTTGTTTGAGTAAGGATCTACAGCACATTAGCACAGTTAATGCTTTAAAGCCCCCATCTGGTTGTAAGACTAAACAACTGGCCTACTGTTTTATGATCATAAAACTGTCAAGGGATTTTTAAAAGATGCAATGTGGACACAGGACCTCCTAGTTTTTTATCCTTATCTGAGAAGACCAGACATCTGTGACTATATCACTGTCATAGAGACACACTTCAATATTATATAGAAAAACAATGCATTAAGTTTGACATTGTTAAAAGTTATAGGATAATAAGTTTGTGTATGAAAATATCTAAACTGTCAGTATTACATTATCCCAATCACAGTCCTATACTTTTGAGAAAGGACAGGGCTCTAGAAGCACAGTCTCAACAAGTAGTTGTTTTTTTAATTGAAGATAGTTTAAAAAATACTTTTTCAAGTATCAGTGAATTCTAAACATTCTTACAGGATATGTGCTAAGGTGAGTTGACGATTACATCTAATACAATTAGGCTTATTCTCACCTTTAAATAGGAAAGAGGAGTGAGAAAAAGTGGCATTAAATACATAGATAAAATCATTCTTGGTAATCTGTTCTACATCACCGTGAAAGATGGGCCGAAGGAAAAGAAACCAACGGGAAGCAGAGAAAAGGGTTGGTCAGAAACAGGAGCAGCTATATATTTGCTCCTGCCTTCCTTCATCTGCACCAACTGTGATGTGAACGGCAACACCAGAATAACAATATCTCACCACAACAAATACCGAAACTTAAGAAGCTGATCAAAATATACCATGACTGTCTAGCATTACCCTTACAAGTCAGTATCATACTGTCACCTTAGAGGAGAACACAAAAATGTTAATTTCTCAAGGCATTGTCACTCTTGTATCAAACTGGTCAAACAGATAGTCTATGCAGTTCTGGAAATATTTGATGTGCAGCCTTCAAATTTAAACACAATGTGTACTTGTAAAAATTACATGAAATTTATGCAGCAAACAATGAATTTTAGAAAAAAAAAGCAGATACAGGGCTTTTCCACCAAGGCGATGATATGTCCTGCCCCAAAAATGAAGAAGTATTGAAAGTTATGAACTTTCTCCCTCTTGAACTTACCATCTAGCCTATTAATTCCTTTGATGGTATTATAAGACATGATGCCGACATGTGGTTTGAAAGGAGAGCCATTGGATCCTGCAGTGAAACTGGCCATCTCCAGACCAATTTTGCCACAAGCAATTAATGATCCATGTCCTCTACCCTGGTCGCTGAGTTGAATATTGTGATCACTCATATCAATTACGTCATCTGAGTAGGAGAATGTTGATGTCTTCCCAATGAAGATGCTGTCATGGACCTCAAGATATTGGTCAGCATAGGTGTGGCTTACTGGGTCTGGCCCAATAATCATGGGGAAAATGCCTACACCATTTTCCACAATAATGTTATTTTTGAAAACAGCACTGGGTGCATTATTGTAATAGATGCCAAAGTCCAAATTTTTCCATGCTGTGAAACCACTATATGTGGTACAAGTGGGATCAGCTGCTGAATTTTCTGGGAAAATAGCTACTCCTGTGGAAGAAAACAAATGCAGTATTAAAATCTTGAAACATTTCAGCTTCAATAGTTATGGAAATAGAATTGTGTTTTCCTTTGCACTAAATGAAGTAAGGGAACTAAAGCATACTAAATACCTGAGAGAAGCAAGGTACAAAACAATATATATATCCTTCAAAAGTGCAGATTGTCAAACCACTACATTATTGTGAAGCATGTAATTCTATATAACTTTTCTTGGTGAACAAATCTGTTTCTTCAGCTTTTTACAACCCCAACATGAAATAAACTGCTGTTTAAAAATTAATAGGCTTCAGTACTTAAAGAGGACTTTACAGTCCAATTCCATGCAGTGTTATACTAAGCACTAAGGTAGCATATGCAAACCACTATATATTCAAGCTTGACATTCAAGAATAAACAGACAAAAACCATTAAGACTATGTAAAAGAACAGCTGTATGAAAAAATATGTCATGAAGTAGTGAAGTGAATGAATTGAGAACTGACGCTCTATAATTTATCTTTAATCTTCTCACCATGTAGTGCTCCAATGACAACATTCCCTGACCACAAGTCACTATCAGCTGTACTGCATGGCTGTCCTTGAACCTGGAAACCAACACGCTCTGACCCAGCCACTGTGTTGTTAATAAGTATCATGTCTATGGCCTCAGTGGCCTCAATAGCACCTTCATATTGAATATTCATTGGTTCATAGCGATCTTGGTAGGTGCCAGGCCAGATGCTCAGAGCCACAAGATTGTTGGTGATACGGGTTTCTGTTCCCTCAGTACGAATACCTGTAAATAGATGCTGAAAACTTACACATGGTACTTTATCAGACAAAAGAAAAACATAGAAACTTCTAAGAATAAAAAACAGCTGATAGATTAGAAACCTCTAAAATGTAAGGCTGAACTTAAGTGTATAAAATACAAGTGAGTAAGAAATCTCTGTTAATGTGATTGCCACTGCTTCATAGTGATGTAAGTCAGAAGAATACGAGGAACTGATACAAATACCAAATGGCTGCAAATTATTTGGGAAATGTGCTCTAGGAATTTAAAAAGCAATGTGTACAATCAAATTAAGAGAGATACCAAAAATCAGCTAGCGCTACAAATTAATAGTTACCTTAGCTAGGAATCAACTTGTTATCCTGAATTTGAAAGTAAAGTATGTTGCACTACTGAGGCTGCTTATCTAAATAATTTTCTGAAAACTCCAGACCAAATTTTTCTTTAACCTTTAAGTGTAGCTTTGTGTTAAAAATGTGAACCCTAACACACTTCCAAACAAATGATAAATACTCACCTGAGGCATTTAGCCGTTACCTCCTAATAATTTAAAATACCCAAAATCCACCATGGGCATTTACTCAAAGGCTTTTAACTATTACAAGCAATAACATAAATACCCAATACTCATCTCAGTAACAGATACCTATTAGTCAAAGGCAGTCTTTTCATCTAGAGTATGGTGGCAATGATCGGCTTCCGAATTCACCAAGGCAAGTCCTGAACTGATAATGATACTGCTATAATATAACTTTGTATTTTCATAAGGAGGCATTCCAGTCTCAGCTTCCCTTTAATGTCAGCCCTTTTGCTCTCAGGCCTTACACCAACAGCTTTACTTTTTCAGATAGTTGTGCCAAAGAACACTTGATGCTGAGGCAAATGAATTGAAGAGGCAGCTGGAATGATTTGTAGCACCTCAAAACATACAGTACCCACCTGCACCCACAGTGTGATGGACAATGTTATTATCAATCTCCAGTCCCTCAATGGCAAAGGCTCCAATAGCTGTGCTGAAACCATTATGGAAAGCACTCTTCTTCACATAGGAGTATCGAATTTCGCCAGCAGTGCTGGTCACATCCATGTATGTCAGTGAAAATCTTGCATCATAGTTTTCGCTAAAGCCCTCCTGACCAGTGTGATAGAACTCCACATTTGAGACTTGAGCAAAACCTGTGGAGTATGGAGAAATAAATAAATAAATGTCTGATGGCTTTTGTTTTTTTCCAGTCTGAGTTTGAGTTAGGTTTCAAAGTCCCATTTCAGCACAGTTATGGCTATATCAGAAATGAGGCCTGCACTTCTAAACGGCTGCAGAGAAATCGATATCCTGAAATGCCTTGAAAATACCTGTGGAGAAAACTGCTGCTAAATGGACTCAAGCCATACAAAAGGAAAAAGCACTCTTTTATTGCCGACCCTGCTGCCCTGTCTGTGTTCCCAATATTTCTACATAAAACTTTAGATACTGCATTATCCATACAAAATTTTCATCAAGATACTAACATACACTGAAATATGATGCATATGCAGAGTCAGAAACATACTTGGAGAATTGCTGCACAACCGAGTTTAAAGATTATATTCATGCATAATACAACTCCCTTGAAATAGTATAAGGATCATTAGTGACTCTCACTGTCCTTCAGTAAGACAACCAGATCTGTGATTAGTTATGCTGGACAAAGTAAAAAATCACATAAAGCTCATTCTCTATTACATACTGGAAAATGTCATAGCTGACATATTAAATACAACCCAACTGCAACTGTATCAAGAGACACCAGGATGTAACTTACACTTTATGGCATTGATTTTTAACCATACAGTTGCAGCAACTAATTCATAATGTTGGAAATGAGAAACAGGTTGTCTCCAGCCTTAATTAGGGACCAAACAACAAAAAAGTTGGTAACACCAGCAGTAAGCAAACAACTTTTACTGTCAAATTGTTTTACTGAATGAAAATAACATAATTTTACTCCAGCCTTAAAAATCTTCAAAGCACTTTATGCAAAACATACCACTGTGTTGTTCACCGCCGTAGAATGTCTGACCAACAATGACTCGAGCCCCAAATGACTCGCTGATGAGATCTGCATAGTCATTTCCCTCTATCCTGATGTTCCTTGTCAGCAGAGCAACTGAAGCACTCAGGTCTATGTCCTGACCATTGACAGTCTCAGTGTGAGCTGATGGAGTCAACAATATTGCAGATTATGAGCCCTTTTGTTGAACAGACAATCTTACCAATTTACTCACATGCCCAATCAGACTCAGATCATGAAATATTACAAAACCTGGGTCCATATTCGCAATGCATGACTAAATTTTCAGTCCAAAGCTTATCTTATTTTGTTCATAGAGATTAAGACTAAGCAGAAATCTGAGCCTAATTAGGGTCTAAAGTTACACCTACTGGGTACAGGGCAAATAGGGGGAGAAGGAGAAAGAGAGACGGGAAAGAGACAATTTTACTTTTGATAACATGACAAAATAACTTGACAAATAACTACTACTTTTACACCAGTACTCTCACAGTTTGCATTCTAAAAATTAACATTTGTACAAAGAAACGGCCATGGCTTGTATAATATTATGTGAGTGTTAACTTGTCTTGTACAGACAACACTGATCTGCTAGATTACAAAACAACGTCCTTCTACCTACTAGGTTCACTATAAAGGCCAGGTAATAGTAGTGAAGATAAAACCTCATCTGTCAGTTCCAAAAACCATTTCATTAAAAATGCTGGTCACACATTTTGTTTGAGTCCTAAATCCTCACATACCTATGTGTCGATATCTGATTGTGTCATTCAGCGTAATAACGTTCCCAGAGACACTGCTTATTTTGAATGTTTCTGTGTGCCAGGGTTTGTAATCTGTGGTGGTGATGAGAATCTCATCATCTGGTTGCCATGTGACTGTATCCACCACTGTTATCTGATTGCCAGAGTCCACAGTAGAAGCCAGTTTGGTTTTGATGATGCCACGATCCTCTCCGTGAAGCTGCAGACCTCCAAAGACACCTACAAAATTTCAAAGTAACTTTAAGAGTACATCAACAAAATTGTACCATAACTGTGGCATTTCCAAACACATTTTACAGAAATGCTCCTTCACCACATAAAATCCTCCCAACCACTGATCCATGTCTGAATGCACTCAAGCAATGAAACCTGTAACAGCTTATTCATTCTTAGCCCCTTCACAATGTCATATTTTTCAAATGCTGATATCATCAAATTACCATGAGCTCCTTAAGCTCCTGGAAGTAGATAAGTTTGAGTTAGTTTTATGACACTGCGACATGGTTACAGCAATAATGTATCCCTTTACATAAGAATAATTCATTACCAAGAAGTAAGATCTAGTGATAAATTGGATATGATACAGGAACTCTTACTTCCTAGGTCTACATATACATCTAACAGCTGTTTGGACCAAAGAGTTAGGACATTCATGTTCATCATATGCAGCAAAGGGCTTAGGCTGAACCATTATGCACAAAAGACACTTAAGTAAATTTTCTTTTAATACATAGGGACAAATTATAAATAAGTTATACAGTATAAGACCTGTTCAATAAAGCCACAATTGAGAACTTAAAAGAGGAACCGGTTTTTTCTGAAGACACTAACACAAATTTTACTTGAACAGGTCCAAATTTCTGGGTTTTTTTTTCTTCTGTGAGAAATTCAACCACAACCTAAGTAAGCCCACTACACAGTTATTAAGACTCATTAATGAACATACCAAGGAACTTGGATCCAAGTATTGGTCCACTGGTGTGTGGGTAGACATCTGAGTAATGGTGACCCCTCAATCTGATGACGAGCCTACCCCTAAAAGGCTGATCCTCAGACCAGCCTGCAATTAGTCTTCCAGTCACATGGATGTAGTCAGCCTCCAACAGAACATTCATAGATGCATTCTCCATAATCTGTAGACCTCCTTCAATGACAATTTTACTCAGTCTAGGAATAGCTTGGTCAACAATGATCCATTTATCTGGTAGGAAGCAAGTATACAAGTTATTCCTTGTCAGAAATCAACAGACAGCACTATGCATAGACTTGAAGAGGGTCTTTCTGGTGAAAATAGAAATGAATCTTAGATGCTTTAGATAATTTTAAATGACACACTGGATACAGGCAGTGTATCTACATTTTTTTCATTCACTGGCAACTACATTTACTGTAGATAATATAAGATAAGATACTACTTCATTGGCCATAAAAGGCACATCAGTTTTGATTCCAGCAGCAAAAAACAAAAAATACACTTAATACTGTATAGAAACCCCTCTACAAAAGATCTGTTAAAATTGACAATTATTGCAGTGTCATAATACTAGCAGCTTTGTCACTAAAACTAAACTGCAGATTAGTTGAGATAGATTTTGGATGAAATGTAGGTGCAATTTATTACAACATAATTGCACATTACTGTTCACTGTTTATGGCAATGGATTAAGAACTTCAATTTAATGTGTCTGTCTCCTCACCTTTGGGTATAGTGAGATTATCCATTTCCTGTGGAGCCAATCCATCATCAGTGAAATTTGCCCAAGTGGCTGGGTCAGACCAAAGCTCTTTGTGTGAGGGTTCCTCCACTACATCCATGGGCTCAGGTGGTGGCTCACAACCACGATAGTAGCATCGATATATACGAGTATCTATCGTCAGATCCATATCTGATGTAAACACCGCACGTTTTCTGCGACTCAGGCGTTGAACTGTTTCAAGAAAAATAGGGCAAACATTTTCTCCTTGACTACTCTCATTACCTCAATTAATAAGCATATCAGTAAGGTTTCAAAAGTTTTAAGTCTACCATAGATTATATAATCATAACAAGACATACAACAGCATGTTTGCTCAAACTGTATGATTTGACCCTTAAAGTTTACTCCCTCTCCGCTCCCCTTTAAAAGATCACTGAATGCACACTGATTCCTCCTCTATTTTCTGTGCTGAAAATGACAAGAATTTGATCCCTCTCAAATTTACAAATCTCATACCCAAATTTATGACAAGGGAGGAATGTTGCCTCCATCTCATATGACCTAGACAAAATACTGCAACAAAGTATGTTTTCTTCTATGGGCTGCTCTTGGTAAAGTCTGTATCATAAAAATAAAACCAAATTTGATGATACTGAAAGTGAAGCCACAAAACTGAACAAGGAAACCATGTATGAATGTTCTGCACCATCTGTATTCATTCTTTTTACATGGTGGTTAATTTCAAACAAGACACATTGGGACCTCACAAACTCAAAATGGTCTATGATTTTAAGGTAAGGTGCTCATATTCATGAGCAAGATTTGATACAGAAAATGAGAAACTCAGAATCAGAATATTACAAGGCTGTGGGTTTCTTTGTGTACAGGAAATTCAAGGTAATGAGGTTTTGCGGTCCACTGTAATCAACAAATCAATCCTAAGTCATGCTTTTTTAGAACTCTATCATTAGACATATTCGGCTGCTTTTATAATTTACTGAAACATCCTCCCATAACTAATAAAGTGAAATGCAATAAATTTCGTTCACTCCCTCACTTGCATAAGTTATGGATTTGTCTGGCACACTGTAGAACCAGTCTCCATGGGTGACACCAGACCCAGACAGCATTGTATCTGACATGTTCATATTTGTTGACCCGTCCAACATAAATCTATCTGGCTTCTGATCAGAAAACTGGGTAAACACAAGGAAGTCACCCACCTGGGAAATATAAACAGGAATATAGTTACAGCTGCATATTTGTTCTCCAAGACAAACGTATCAATGTAACATGATGAAACTACAACTTGAATTGAACTGAGAAAATATTATGATCATCTGTCTTCTCAACATACTGCCATGATGATTTTTCCTAGGAGTTCTGTCAATTTTGAAAAACATATTAGGGAAACAAGTCCTTCTATTCTCTGAATGTGAAGAATGATAAACAAAGTGATTTCCCCCATTCAAACAAACAAGAAAAACAAAAAGCCTAAGAATTATGAACATGCCTCTGTATGCTAATAATAAAGACCCAGATCACCATGACAGGGATCCCTCTGCCTGAATTTAATGAGCAATGTTAACAATCTTTCAGAAAAACACATGAGTCCTGGTAAGATGCAAATGGGTACTTTGCCTGAGTTTACTTCTGAAAAGGAGGAAGTACAAAATGCAAACTTACATCAAATCCATACATGACACTGTCATAGCTGATGTTTGTGACGTGCTCTGCATTCTCAAAAGTAAAGTTGTAGTAGTGGTTTGCCATTAACACCATGCTCCAGCCAGGCTTGTGGGTGATCCGTTTTATTGCAAATGGAGAATAACTAGTGCCAAATTCAGTGGTGAATACTGCATTCTTGGCCTCCATGGAAGCAGGTAGAATATTGTTGAATGCAAACCTGAAAAATATCTTAAATTTATATGTGCCCAAACACAGAATTCAACTTCCTACACCCTTTCCTCCCTCCCAGAACCAAACTTGAGTAACATGATATATATATCCACGCCAAGATGCACTGAAATCAAACTAACAACATTTTTTGCCTCACCTATAATAATGGAACTCTAATACTGAGCTCTATGATGTATGTATTAAGATTTCATTTCTTAATTGTAGTTTATGGATGCGCAATAAGAACTGGCCAATCATGACAGGATCATTTCTATGATCATCTGTTAACATGCTGTCCTCTGCCATGCTTGAAGTTTGCTGAGTACCAATAATTTTATAAATAAAAGAGAACTCGGTCATACTTCACCTCTGTCTCATAGCTCAAGATGAACTACATAACTATTTGCCTGTACGCCCTGACAATTTTATTTCACTCAAGCCAAATTATGAATCTGTTAAATGTCCCCGCAGCCTTCAAATGTCTACACACTTGGATTCCATCTGTCATACAAACCTTATGAGTTTGATCTGATCAGTGCACACACATCCTGCGATGTTGACAGACATGTCTGAATTTTGTGTACATTGTGTGTCATCAAAGGAAGGAGTGCAAGCAGCCACCCGATAGCCTGCATTGCCTGTAAGGGTACCATCCAAATCCAGAAGGACACCTTCAGACTCCCAGTCAAATCTCACCTATGGACAGATTGGGGCGTATGGTGGGATTGTGTGACGGCTCAATGGTACTATATCCAAAGAGTTAGTAATCAAGCCATGGTGGAAAAAGTAAACATTAGCCTCCATTCTAATGAAGAGAGTGATGTAGTTATGAGAGTGCCCTAGATTAAACAAATACAGCATCAGTTAGAAATTAAGACTTTCTTATTTCCAGTAATATGAATTATTATATGCCTCATAAACACTTCATCTGTACTAATTAAATAAGCTTTTTAACAAGGGAATTAGACAAGGCAGCTGATGCCATAACCTTCTCAACAGCATTGGCTGAGGGGGCCTTCATGTCTACACAAAAGGTTGTGTACATGGTTTATGTTACTTTACATCTTACCCCCAGATGGCCCCAACAGGAAATCAGAGGGCAATACAGTTTGATTTAATAAAATACCACAAGTCAATACTTTAGAACAATGTTCCTTACCAAAGAGACTCTTCTCACATAATTTTAACCTCAGTATAATACAATGAAAAATCCCATGACTGCTGCAAACTGGAATTTCTAAATGGAAGCTAAACAAGACACCTAAGATATTCTGAAATTAAGCTTCATACCGAATTAACTAATGATCAAATCAAGAATGTCAACACATTTGGAGTTGGGTTTCTTATCAAGCAAGCATTTCTCACATGGTACAAACTGAAACATTCCTTATAAAGTATTTACTAATAACATGACTCACATGGCCACTCTACCTAATACATATGCAGTCAAAGTATAATTAATCTTTCCACTATGTGGGTGTGGATGTATAACGATGTGTGAGGTACAAAGTTATAACAGCCATACTGGAATAAGGAGTACCTTGTTAGGTGAGTTCACAAAAGTCAAGGAGCTAGTGTGTGTGGTGAAGCCACCACAGAATTCACCACAAGTTCCATCAATCCTTGTCCATCTAATGGCTGACTTCCCAGACTAGCGTGAAGAGAGAAAACATAAAAAGTATTTAGAATATTATGCATAAGGTCAGTTCTTTCACAGTATTCTGTCTTACTTCTCAAACTGCTTAATCAACCTAATAGATGACCNCACGATATCCAAACCACGACATCAAAGAAATTTAATCTTCTTACCAAAAATATGGCCGAAATTACTTCCTCCGCTTAATCGCCGCTCCGCTTAATCGACCACTTTTTCCGTGATCCCGAGGATGGGCGATTAAGCGGAGTCAACTGTATTATGAAATTAAGCATCATATCGAATTAACTAAAGATCAAATCAAGAATGTCAACACATTTGGAGTTGGGTTTCTTATCGAGCAAGCATTTCTCACATGGTACAAACTGAAACATTCCTCATAAAGTATTTTCTAATAACATGACTCACATGGCCGCTCTACCTTATACATATGCAGTCAAAGTATAATTAATCTTTCCACTATGTGGGTGTGGATGTATGCCTATGTGTGAAGTACAAAGTTATAACAACCATACTGGAATAAGGAGTACCTTGTTAGGTGAGTTCACAAAAGTCAAGGAGCTAGTGTGTGTGGTGAAGCCACCACAGAATTCACCACAAGTTCCATCAATCCTTGTCCATCTAATGGCTGACTTCCCAGACTAGCGTGAAGAGAGAAAACATAAAAAGTATTTAGAATATTATGCATAAGGTCAGTTCTTTCACAGTATTCTGTCTTACTTCTCAAACTGCTTAATCAACCTAATAGATGACCATGTTATTCCTCTTGCATTATTTTTATTTCTACTACTGCAGTCACTTCCACCTATTTACTGTATTTCAGTTACTTCTGTATCACTTATTTGTTACATGTGTGTCAAACTGTATTAATTTCTTGTCATGAAGCAGCACTGCATGAAATGTACTCACCTCATCAAAGTCATGGAACTCCACTCCTTCAATGAGGAATCCTTGCTGGTAAGGAAGGATGACACCTCCACCAGTACTGCTACCACGGAGATTGCTACCATAGTTAGCCACAATGAGACTGTCAAAGATACCAGGTCCATTGTCAGAGTCCCACTGAGGTGGTGTGTTAAACAGCAATTTGCCCTCATAGCCTGCAAGCTTATTGTTGACCAGGACAAAATCGCGGAACTGCAGAGCCCCACTGTTGACGCCCTCAGCACCTTTCTCACAATTCCAGGCAGTGAGGGAGTAAAACTTGGCCACCTGGATATTTTTGGAAAGTTCATTATAAAATGTAATGCCAACCAAGAATATGCATGATTCTTATAAATAAGGAACTGCTTAGTCTTCACGGCATGAACCAAAACTCCATGTTCAAACTTACTCGAAAACAAGGCATCCCATTGTCAGTTCACAATCCACTTCAGTTACTTAATCACACTGTGTCTTAATATGAGGTACCTGCTGCCTGTGCACAGGAAGGAGTGACAAGTACAACTCAAGCAGCCTATCATCAGCCAAAGACTAAAATGGAGTAACCAAATGTAAAACAATGCCAGAGGTCTGAATGCCAGATTCATATGAAATAGCTACGGAAAATTCTGCTGGCTGTATAAAATCATTATGCTGTGTTCAAGTTAACAGTTGCTGTAATTAGTGGTCATACTCAAATTGCAAACTGAATAGAGTAAGGTAACTTCTTGACAGGAGTAACAAAATTTGATGCATTTGATAACTTTGTTTTTCTCTCAAAATTAATCTTTCACATTGTTTATTATGATTCTTCTTGGGACACTTTCCACATGTATAAATTTGTAGCTGTTCATCATGTTCACAAGTACCTGACATTCCCTCTGAAAGAAAGAATCAGTGCCATCCTGAGCCCTAATAACACATAAAGAGACTCACTTGATGTGGAGCTGAAGAGCTACAGCTGGCTCCTTCCCTAGGAACATATGTCTCAAATATCCACAGTCCAAACCAGCCAAGGGAGTGAGCTGTGTTGTTTTGGTAATCTCCTAGAGGCACAGCTTGAGGGCAAATGTCTGGATCAAAGCCTGGGCCTTCAGGATGGGTGTGCATGCGGTACCATGTGCCAAAATGAGTTCCCCCAGCTGCAGCATTATGACTGATGAAGATAAACATGTATGATAACTTGCAACATACATTTTTAAGTCATTCTCTCTACATCTTCTTTTCTTCCTTCCAGCCTGCTCTTTCTTTTCTCTATTACTATCCTCATTACTCCCTTCACTTTTACTTCCTTCTTTTTCCTTCCTCTATTCCTGCTTTCGCTTTATTTCCTTCCTCCTTCTCAATCACGTTCCTTCCGTTCCCCACTTTGTCTTTACTTACCTGATAGTGTTGTTGGGATTGGTGGCCCAGAAAGCAGCAGGTGTGATGTCATCATTACGCAGAGAAGTTGATGATCGGACAAACACAGCCAAATTATACCGGAATGTGTTGCCAGTTTCATCACCGTCTTCAAGGAAGAATGCTCCTCCCATCACATTGTAAATCACATTATGCTCAACCTGAAACAAAAAGCAGTTTCTTTAGCACTTGGCAAGTCCATTCACAAGCCAGACAAATTCTTGTCATTGAAATGATTGCTTTTTCACAAATCAAGCTCCATTATTGCATAATTTCAGGAAAACTGTTGCACTGAACATACTGATGGTTGGAGAAACCCTGCTAAACAGTTGATGACACAGTCATCTGAGTCTGGCACAATACAAGATTCTGACAAGGCTGTACGGATAATACTCCTTAACTGCAATCCATTTCACAGAACTTCCTGCTTAATGTTTCAAAAAGGGAAATTATCTGTATAAAGTAAATAACAGTGGAACACACTTATAGCCAGTATGGTTCTGATGGGAACTTGAGAAACATTTATTCCTTGCTTGCAATACTACAGGGTGATTGCTCTATGTTGTGCAGGATTAATTTCATAAACAATACTGGTGTGAAGAGAACGAAGATACAAATGTGTGTTAATTGTTTTCCTATGATATTAAAAGAATAGAATAGAGCTGAGTGAAACTTGCAATCTCCTAATTACTTTATGCTTTGGTTTTCTGTACTCACCATGGTATTGTGAGAGCCATGCACATTTACAGCCCTGTTGAAACTGGTGTGGATTGAGCAACCCCGAACAAAAGACTGATCCATGTTGCCATTTAGATGGAAGTGGATTGGATAGCGTCCCATTCGGAATGCCTGACCAGAGTGAGTCAGTTCCACATACTGGAGGTGAGCCTGAGCAACCTGTGGAAACATACATTTGAAAACTGTTGACACACATATTTATTTGGTATACACATTACGAACAGGTCCACCAAGAATTGTTTTTTAAAAGTCTGTGCAACTGTTTTCCTTTTTCACTGCATCTTTTCATTTTCTGATAAAGCTTGTACGCATAATTAAACTCTGTGCAGATTTGTGGAATCATGGAGCACAAATGGCTCAAGCTATAGACAGAATGAAACATATGAATAACAAATTTTCAGATTATAATTTCTGTACATGCTTCAAGTTACCTTACCTGTGTATCTTTCTCTGCCTGATGCACCATAATTTGAGCACCAAACTGATCTGAGCCAAGCTCCTCCCCAAATCTGCCTTGAAAGCATGTCTGGGTGGCAAATTCACCTATATAATCAGAGATATGCCATTATCTTAGTCACCAATAAATACAGCTAAAAGATGCTATTTATAAGGATAATGGTGCAACTATTGAGCTGAGCTGTTTTTAGTCTGCTGCCATATGAGCAGTTCCAAATAGCTGGTCAAACTTGGTTTGTTCTGATGAGTTATAGTGTTATACACTGAAATATCTTTCTTTTTTTTTTTTCACCCCAAAGGACCTGCATCTTCCTATACTGAACACATCACATGAAAAAAATCACTATCCCCAGTGCAATCTGAAAGACGTTCCCTTCTATCAGTGACAGCTGCTTGAAATCAGCTCAATGTTTTATCCATTGTGTACCACCAGTAACTTTCACAATATAAAAGGGGCATACACTTCAACTCAGTTTTATCATTTGCACTCAGAATATCAATTTCAAAAAGTCTAAATTTTAATAAGCTTTAAGTGTACATAAAGTTTCATTCATTTCTTTTCAAAATAAAATCAACATAATCTTAAAACAATGGATTTTTACTTCACATTAATTAATTATTAATTAATGATAGTGTGACGTCGCATGAGCAGGCATTAGCCTAAACCACATTATTATTATTATATTTATCCCTTTTAATATCGAACAGCAATTTCCATTTACAAGAATGAACTTTTTGGAATGACTCATGATCTATTTGAAACCATGTAAATATTAGTACCTGACTAAAAAGTTTTACAAATGGAGAACAGATAAGAGGTATTGCAAACAACAAAAATATCAAACAGGGTACAGAGTTAGGACAAATTAATTCAAATCTTTTGCATGGGTAGTATTATTCTGTTACTTTCAAAGTCACATTAAAGAATGCATTGAATCTCACCTGTGTTGAACCCATTTGGACATGCCTCGATCATTGTATCAAATGCTGTATTACGGTAACCTCTGACCACCACATTCCTGGTGAACAGGCCAACTTCAGCCCTGAAATCCACAGTGCGACCACCCCAGGTCCCATCAATACCAAGATGCTCATATTCCAAGGCTTCAGTCACAGTCACCTGATTGCCACTCACACTCTCAATGATGCGGACCTTGTGATGTCATGAGGAAAAAGTTTTTAAATTTTTACAAACACTGATCAGTGGTATTAAGGGGTATCAATTTTTCACTTCAGTGAATTTGCCTCTTCAAATTATGCAAAGTTGCAAGATGCACTTTTCTTTATAAATTAATAGAAACTTTAGCTTTTATGGAAGGGGACTCTGAGATAATAATTTTATAATGTGATGGACAAGCAGTTGTTATTATTCAAAGAAAAAGAAAAGTGGAAGATTAGGCAGTCAGCATTTTCCTCTGTGTAAACATTCTCTTTCTTCTGCCACCTCTTGGATACTGCCCTTCAAACTACAGGGTTGGCAGGGTTTTCAAAGAATTCCTCCACCAAAACAAGAACAAAAATCATTTGCTAAACTAGTACAGAAACCAGGTAAATATGATTCATGTCATGAATTCTGTCATGATTTTCTACACAATCACCTCTGACTCTTTCTGACTGTGTCTATCTCCTGTGGTGGCGATGACAATTTCAGCACCTTCATCCCAGTCAACAGTATGTTCCAGTGTAAGAACTCTGGTACCAGCAGCTGCAGTGCTGGCAAGACGAGTCCAAGTCACTGCCACTGGATGACCTGTTATAGGAGGCACCATCAAGATGAATGATCAGGAAAACTGTTAATGCACAACTGAATCTATTGAATGCCATTTGTAGATTCTGGCTCTATCACCTTTGTTACTATGAAAACGTAAACGCTGACAGTGATGAAGTCATCCGTTAAAATGATAATAAACTGAACAATCATGATTTTGTCATACATTTTATAGTTACTTTTGAGAGGTACATTTACTCTCTATACACTGCTGGAAGTTTTATTACAATAATGGTGAAAGTAATTTTTTTTTTTTAAAGTACACTGCTAACACCTGAAGAAAACATCTGCAAAATAATCATTTTAATTTTACTATACCGAGGGTGGTGATGATGATGAAGATAATATTGGTGAAAATACTGATGATGACCAACCATACAAGTTTAGCGTTCCTTCTCTAACAGCAAGTGTCTTAGTTCCATAAATTGGCAGCTCTTTGGATCTCAGATGGCCATGCAAGGTGATGATAGCCTTATGTGACTGAGGGAAAGAACGGTCTGCAGTGCCAGCCTGAAAATAGTCACCTGTCTCTTAGATATCTGCCTATACAATAACAAAAACAACAGAAGTGTTGTAAAATTACATCAAGCCATTCTTTTTTGTTAATGTGTGTAGGATTTTTGTATGTTTGTGTAGAATGGCGATGGCTCAATGGAAACAGAAATAAGTTTTCTTTATGGTGAGCATTTATAGCTGCAGAAATGTGTTCACTTCCCAACCACATCTAAGCCTTGCTCCCTAAACAAAAATATGCTGCCCCTCTTGAATATTTGAGATATGTTGTTATCTAGCATTTGTAGTTTAGATTCACTCTTAAAAAAAACAAAAAATGACATTAAGGACAGACTATCTAGAGTCATATTTAAAATGTTTATTCACCTGCAAGAGGCCACCATCAGTTATGAGGATATTTTCGGCTTGTAACTCCACATCTGCTTCATCAAAGATAACTTCACCACCTGGTTAGAAGTATAAGAAAATCTCATAGAATACAATAAGAAAGACTTGCAAATCTTCTCTTTTTGGTTATGCATACAAATCAAAGATGGTTTTTCTTAATTATGTAAACTCACCTCAAGGATAAGGTGGCTGAAGACTGAGGGGGATCTATGTAGGATCAACAGGAAATTCACCTTCCAGGAAATCTAGAGAACCTCTCATGCCTAATTTCAAGAATGAACCCTTAAAATTGCTTCTATGACTGCCCTAACATGCAACCAGAGCTGTAAGCTGCAGCACAGATCAATGACGATTGCTGAAATATTGGTTTTCTTTTTGTCTTGCCCCCAAAAACATGCCTAGTAAGCAAAGGCTGTCACACCTGATCAGAAGATCGAGTTTAGAGAGACCCCTCTACCTCTGTATCTGTCATCATGGGAACAAATTATTGCCTGATTGTCAGGTAGAGCAGGAGAATAACACTAAGTTGACTCCGCTTCACTCCGCATACAAAGACATCATGTTTAATTCTGCAGAACATCATCTACACAGAACTCATACCCTGTCTTCCTCATGATAATATGACAACGTTCACAAAGTAACAATGCATCTAATTTCCTTACCTTGAATAAGCAACATCTTAAGAATAGCAGTGTCATTATCCAAGAGAATTCTCTGTCCTGCAGGGATGATCACAAAGTCTCCCTCCTCTGGTGGACTGAGCCCACCCCAGGTGTAAGGGCTGGACCACATGTCAATGTACTCATACTGAGCACTAATCTGTTTTGAGAAATAATAACAGCTAAACGATTCACATTCAACAAAAATATTCAATATCTAATCATGATAAATTAATGTTTGCAAGTGCGCAACTAAATGAGTTTCAATGTCAAGTTCCTGTTTGATACCCTGTTTGATACCAAGAACACAGGGACTAAGTTACTTGATAGCCGTGTTGACAGCAGAGATGAGCATGGTAAATATGATCAGTTGTCAAGTTTTGGTCAGTTTAACTACCCTAAATACATTTCCCTCATGTTTAGATCTAGAGGGTACCCCAGTCTGAAAGTTTTAATGTGCAGAAATGGATAGCTTCAAAATACACAACAGAACTGTTTAACAGAATGGAATGATGACACTGAAAATATGTATGTGTATTTTATTTATTCACTTTCTGCTCAACTTGCATCTGTAAAGATGGTAACATGTGGTGAAAGCTATTGTTTGAATACTAATGAGCAGTCTTGCAAGATGGCAATGGCACTGTATGTATGCAAGGGATTTATGAAAGTTAAAGACTGATGTGGCCTGTTAGAGTCATAATTGTATGAATTATGTAAACAGGCAATGCCTGGCTACTCAGAAGTGCTTGCATTATCTTATTAAATCCTATGCTGATCTTCTGCATTGAGCCATTCAAACATGTTGCTTTACAACAGCAATCAAGTATTGCTTGCAAAAGTTTGAAACTTTCTATGCACACCTATATAACTAATCTTTCTTTGAAACAGGCTTAAAATCTCTCTTTGCCTTGTAAATATTATTATCCCTATTGTCCCTGCAACTATACCTGCTGAGCCAATCCCCAACCATTACGCTGCACCTCCACATTGGCAATGGCAGAAGAGGTGGCCCCAGTGCGACATGTAATCTCTGTGTCACTGACTGTCTGGACAGCACAGGAAGCACCAGAAATTTCAACACTGATGTCTCCAACTGTGGAGCTATGGAATACATATAACAAGATCTCAGATCCAGGTTTCAAAGACTAGAAATGATTTTCATGACAGATGGGCAAACAGCACCAGATAGTTGAAGCTGATGGTGCTGACATGAATTTTTACACATGGCCATGTGGTGACAGTTGGTAATGAAGAAACTGACAAGTGAGAGGGATGTGAAGTTATCACTCCAGAAAATCAATCTGACAGAGTGCAGGCTCTTACGGAGCCTCAACCTACTCAAAAATGTGAAGGATTCTCCAATAATCCAGCAACTCAGGGTGTGAGAGGTGAAGATTAAAATATGTGGAAGATACGGGATTGAGAGGAATTACTAAAATGAAAAGCTGATGGGCAAAATATCCTTCTAAATTGCAAAATTGTGATTCAGGACAAGACAAGAGCATGAATGACAAGCAGCAAACACATCAATCTCGTGCCCAGATGAACTGGCTCAAAAATACATTTTACAAACCCACTGCACGATCTGAGCTGTATGGTGACAACCCAAAACTGCAAGCCAGTCCCCTACAGCAAAGATCGTGCACCATTCTGCTTACATTTTCATAAATAGTTTGTAGTCCAAAAACCAGATATAGGAAACTATAGCTCTGCCTACAAATTCATAGCTGATATTTGCAGTTGTGATGGGACCTCACTCACCTTGTTCCAATCGCTGCAGTCACAGCAAATTTATGCGACAAAAAAGGGAATGCCAACTGCCTTTTATAAAATTCTCTGAACCTTCTTCCATTTCACACAGCATCTGGTCTAAAATATGTCAGCATTATCAATGATTTACATAACACAAAGATGGTTCTTAAGAAATAAACCTGTGGGTTTCTAAATACATTGTATAAACCCACATCTAATTAGTCTCTGTTTCCCAGGAAGAGACTGTCCAGTGCAAAGAGAAAACAAGCAGCAAGCATTGCTGTTTATAAGAATTTGATTTTCTGTGCAAATCTCAGACTAATGCCAGGCAACTATCTCTGAAAGACACCTAAAAAAATTAAAATTCTGAACATTTTTTGAAGAGTGGGATCTCTGCAATAGACATTTTTATCTTTACCCAAAGTTGGTTCCACCAATGGTGATGAGAGTGCCTCCACCTGTTCCACCCCTGGCTGGAGAGACCGATGTGACAGTGGACACCAGAGAGGAATCATAAGTGTAGGCTGATGACTGAGTCTGTGTTACTGTTCTTACAGTTGCCACAACATCACAAGTGGCAGCTGAAAAAAAGAGGCAATGATTCAGCATCCAACCACACTGTTTGAATACCTATGTGCACTTTTACATTCTGACATAATATAATGCCATGCAATTATCTACACAGCTCAGGCCATACCACTAAATCGTCGATGCTCTAATGTTAGGTCCAAAAAGGTCTGTGAAGAGAGCGCATGAATTCTATACTTCAAAGTAAATATCATAATTTGAAGAGATAAATATAGGCAGTATTCTTCATTCTAAACATAATCCTACAATTTCAAATTCATGACTGCCATCAGGGTATCAAAAAGAAAGCTGACAGATGAAGTTTCCTAAATATTTGTCAACATGTCACGAAACTAACCAAACTAAGATATTTCAATTGCCTCAACTTCACCATAGTTCTCTGATGTATGGATCTTTCATATGACTCCGTCAATGAATTTGCAGGGTTGGAACATGTTACTTACCACTATTACTTGGGGTCTTACACACATATTCAGATGCTGATGCTGAAACTTCAGTGCAAGTACTGCCACAGATTGCCACAGACGTCTCATTTTCGAGGAAACCAGACCCAGTAAGGGTGACAAGCTGGCCACCATTGGTAGTGCCTGCCAAGATGAAATGGATGTGTCATGTGATTCAAATGCAGCTAAATATGAGATATTTTTTCAATCACCTCTGAATAGAGAAGTGAGCAAGCTGAATTATCTTCATCTGGTTTTCAAAGGTTGCTCATCAGCATTGAAGTATCTACAGGGATAGGAATGTACACTCCATACCTAATTATATCACTCTGATAAAAAATATTAATGTTCAGTTTCTGTTTTCTTTCAAACAAATACTGTTCTGGCTATGTTTAGATTACTCTTTCCTAGCAAAAGTTTTATGTAAACTCAAGAAAAACTTGAACACATAACACCTTGTTACAGCAAAAGCTAATCTAAGTATTAACTATGCTGAAAAACCTCGATTAAATATAGTCACACTGATAAACAGCCTATTACTTTCTTACCAGTATTTGGACTGATGGTGAATGCGCCAATCTCATATGTAAACATGGTGTCGTTGTTAGAGAATCCCAGCTGTTCCACAAAGATCTGAACATCAAACTGCCCAGTGGCCTGGGTGCCCAGTGTACAAGTAATGGATGTGGATGTGGCTATACTAACAGCACAGTCAACACCTCCAACCTGAGAACAAAAAATAACAACATGGGCTCTTCATTATTCTGAAATTGTTACATTTTCATGTATCCAAACCCATAACTGCGCATCATGTCTCCAAAGTTTAACTCCTTCACCAACTCATGGTTTTTAAGCAAGATGGCAATATCCCGAAACTCTCCCATAGCGCTGCACCCAAGCACTCAGTGGGAGAGTCTTGGAGTAATGACCTAGACGTATATCATATTTAGTAAATGTCTGTCCTGCAAATAAGCCTACTAATCTTATCTTCCCTTCACATCGTTCTTGTAACGAAACACGGGAGCTATTTTGATAGAATAAGTAGATGATACCCTTGGTTTGAATTAAATGACTAGTAGAAGCAAGCCAATGGAAGAGATCTGAAAATGACAGGAGTATTCGGTTGCCAGGAAGTGAGGAAAGTATTAAATTCCTACCCTGCTGAGACACAGAAGTTAAAGATTGCATGAAGAGACAGTTGCTGGATAGAAGGCTATAAATCAGGCTTTCCATACGCCTGGCGACACTATTGCTGATATGCAAGCCTGTGAAAAACTGGTTTATATAAAATATATTCCTTGACATGAAATACTATAAGTAAACTGACCTTAACTGTTGGATTTGAGCCAGCTGGGGAGGTGAACTGGCTCCCAGAGACACTGATTGTGTCTCCACTCTTCCCTTGGCTTGGGCTCGTGCCTGTAACAGCAGGTGATGCAGCTGAGCTGTAGGTCAGGGTCAAGGCATCATATGTGACACTGTTGGAGGTGATGGTGACTGTTGCACTTCCATCATCATGAGGTGGGAGAGTGCAGCTCACCTGTGGGTGATTGAGGCCATAAAACAATGACAAAAGTATTTTGAGCAGTAAATGAAACTAATTAAAAAAATAGTTCTTCCTTGTGACAGATATATTGATGGACATAACTGCCAAATTCAATTTCTAATCGTAGACATTCTACAACAAACGACAATGGCTAAGTACCTCTCCATTGTTCTTTCTTCTGACAAACTCTACTGCAATTAATATTATTCCTGGAAATCAGCCTTTTCATTCGAGTTAGGTTATCTATTACATCAGTGATCTCTTAAAGTACTGTCTCATTAATAATGAAGCTCTTTATTACAAAATCATGAAATGAGACTTCATGTATCTTAATCTGTGTAAAAAATACAATATTTCAAATTTTAATTTTTTGTATTTTTGTTTCTTTGCCTGGGAATGACAGAATGAACTTAATCTGATTTAAACACTACAAGTATAAAGATAAGGCAAAATATAAAATTCTAATGCTTACTCTGATGTTATCAGTATTAACAATCTCTATTATGAACTTGTCGCTTTCCCTACTGAAACTAGTAAATGCATCCTTTTCAGGGTTCAATTGTCAGAATTTGTGAAATTGAAACAAACATCCCAGCATTAGTGAAACCAGTGCAAGATTTTCTGCAGACTTCCTGGAAAGCTAAGACAATGAACAATTAATGAAAAGAACACCAACCTGGTCAAAAGAAACTGCCACAACTGAACAATTTGATCCATCCACATCAACAGTGGTATCATTTTCCACAAATCCATTACCATCAACCACAAGCAAAGCGCCACCATAGATGCTGCTCTGGGCTGGCAGTGTGATAGATGCCACCTTATCACCTGTCACTTTCACAGTAGTTGCTGCTTTACCATAGTTAGCCACATAGACATCAACATCATTGCTGCCTACAGGCACTCTGCCCACTGTGCAGGTGAACTGACTGTCAGTGACTGTTCCACTGACCACACAGTCTTCTCCACCAATCTTGACAACCAAGTCCCCAGAACTGGTGCCAAACTTTGTGCCAGTGATTGTCAGCTGAGTTGATGCTATGTATAGTGACAGAATATCAAGACAAAGTTTCAGTTCTGTGTTAATGCCTGTACATGAAATATGAGCCAGCATTTAAAATTACTCTTAATGTAGCAAATGACTGAGAAGCTGTATTTGCACATATTCATAAAGTTTATGTTGTTTTATATGATACTGGGAAGATGCCCCAAAAAAACTGTGACTTTGTATGAAACTGTTGACAAAATGTCACATAAAACTTCCCTTTACAATGTCATCTTTATATACAAGTTGTTTTTTTTAAAATATTATTTTTATATCTCTATAGATTGATCACTCATTTCATCTGAGTACATGACACAGGGCTCAACAAAGGCAGAAAACAATGTTACTACTTGAAAGTGTTCATTTCTTTTCATTGAATTTTTCATCACATTTCATCACTTGTGAAAAACTGACTTACCACTTGACACTGTGCCTGGAGTAACATCAGTCACTGTTGCGGTCTTCTCCTCTGAAGTAATGAACTTGCAGTTCGGGTCCACACAGTCTGCTATGACATATCCATTATCCAGTGAAATAGCAACAGTGGCAGTCATGGCACCAACACGGCAGTTTGATGGGGATGATCCACAATCTGTCTCACAGATGATTTCTGTGTATGTTGCACTTTCTATATCACATGTTAGGTACTGCAACAAGAAGACACCAACAGAAAACCTAACTTTTTCAATCATAGAAAAGCACACTATTGTAGATGTAAGCCAAACAGTGTCTTTGTCAATACAAAGTATTAAAAATATAGTGACTGTAGTGTCAAAACTGCAAGAATTAAATCATGCTGGAAGCATAATTACACACATCTGCACATCCATCTATCCAATTCTTTACATTTCAATTTCACAGAACAATAGTGGTATGACAATTTTAAGTCTTAAGTCTGTGAATGTGATTGAATGCAAATTATATAAAAGATCTCCAATTTTCTGTTTAAGTTCTTCTCTTTGATAGCCCATGTGGTTTCCTTGTCAAAACTTTTGAAAGTTCATCAAATCCTCATTCTTGATTTACGGTCAATACTGGAAAGAAAAATCCTATCACATATAAAACAGCACTAAAGGTAAGGCAATGGAAGTCATAAACTGATAAACATGTGGGACTGTTGAAACTCATTTCAGAGCTGCAAGAATGAATATGTGGAGCTTTCTTTTAAAATCTAGTAACACTACTGTTTGCATTTCTATAAGCTTCACTCACATCAAAGTCTACTGAAATACTATCCTTTCCACCTTCAAAGCCTGACCCAGCTATAGTCACTTTGGTACCTCCAGCCTTGGAACCTGAGGGTAGAAAAAAATAAAAGTTGGGTTTCACTGCTAATAACATCATATATCCATATCAAATTCCCCTGAGATATGCAGAGTGTTAATTCTATGGTGAAGAAAATTACCACTGCCCACCAATACAACATTTTTCAGAAAAGTATAAAGTATGAATATTATCAAACTCATGATTATTCACAATGCTCACCTTCAAATGGTGTCACACTCGCAACTCTTGGCAAGAGACCAAATCTGCGGCTGTCAACATCACTTATTGCAACAAGAGCATATCCAAGATTGTCCACTCGAGTGGTGAATTCATGCAAAGCTGAAGAGAGAAAGAAAATCCATGCTTTGAGTGGAAGCATATGCCTTTAAGGAAAAGTCTCTATTTTTGATCCAGTGATACCACAAACATTTACTGTCAGTCTAATACCACCAAAAAAAGAAAATTAGCAGGTATTATGAAAAAAATAAGAAATATAATCATAAATGCCTGCTACATATCCTATCCTATGCTTTTCACACCTTTGGATAATGGCATCATCCTAATTCTAAAAGCATAGAAATCACAGCACCAGCCTTATTTATGAACATTTGATTTCTTCGGCACTTAACAGCCACTCACCTCCAATTGGTGGGGAGCCTGTGTCAGCTATACGGAAGCCAATCGACGAAGATCCACTTCTCACAGTGTCACATGCTGCTTCAGCATAGATCACTTCATTCTGGCAGTTCTGTAATATAAAACACCACAGAAATTTCATATATCTTACACATGAACAATTACCAGATGATCATAATCCTGAGAGGCAGATACCTTATATTTTACATCTGTCAGTGACTCGGAAGGGTTGAGAATATGCTAGGCTGCTTCCTCTGACAACAGTCCAGCTAAACACCAACAGCTTGTCACAATGTAGACTAAAATACCTCAGACAGTCCACTTGTCCAGTATATGCCTACTTTCACCCATCATATTTATATTTCATGAGTGCATCGCTATACAGTCATTAGGAACTTAACTGGTCTCACTGTCAAAGAGAGGTTCAGCTTGTTGTGTAACTAAGTCTCAAAAGTTAATCATATCTGAGGTCATATTATTAGAGACTAGCCATTTGCTGATTTCTGAAAGAAAGATTGTGCACTGATAATTTTATTCATTTTCATTAGCTTCATCTTGTTCAAATCAAGTCACATAAGTAGCAAATACACAAGCAGCTTAGCCTCTATGGGGATCATTAATAAAAATGAGAAAATTGTGCCATGCTATCTAACCTCATCTGTGAGTGCGAAAGAAAGCCATTAAAAGTGTTATGTGCAAAGGGCTTTGAACTGATCTATTATTTCTCTGACTTAGCATATGAAGAGCATCCAAAAACTTACCTCTGAACCAAAGCCTTCCCCTGAGAAAGTGATGACATCCATTGAAGTACCATTGGTGTGGCTGATAGTGTCAATGTAAGGAGAATAACACTTGAGGAATCTGAAATTGAATTTTCCAGACACTTGGCTCAGAGAAGTTGAATCTCTGCACCCCGATAATTGGCTTGTGACAGGGGAGCAAGATGAGCTGGCCGTCTGGGCTGATGCAGCTGTAACAAAAATAATGCAATAAAAGATAGTTTCTGGTCTCCCATGATCAGACCGTCTTTACAAAGTAAATCTAAGATTTATTCCACATCTGAATTTGAAAAAAAAAACAACTATTAATAATTTGCCGATTCCAAGAAAATCAAAATTTGTCAAAGACAGACCATCAAAATTTTCTCAGTTTTAAAGGTCTGCCAGCAAAATGAAATTTTCAGAATAAGATCATCTGTTACACCTTTGCATTGTGACCATACAATACCTTTGTTGCAATGAAAACAACAAGACATCAATCAAAATATGTGGAACATGAATACGGACTACCCATTTCTGAACTCCGTGAATAGAATATAGATTTATAAATATAATAAAAGATTAAGAAACAGACACAACTGTGTGCCTCCAATTTGTTCCACGCATCGTAACTTGACATTCTGATACCTCAGTTATGTTTTCAGGTTCAGGTTAGGTTAACTTCTTCAAATCACCTTTTAGCATACCTGCTTTTCAGATCATCCCAATTTCCATTTACTACTTCAACTTAACCAGAGTCCATTGATAAGAAACTCCTACTAGGGAGAGTGAAACAACAGATGATCATCAGTCAGCCTCGACCATTTCCTGCCACTCAAAAGCAGCCAGACCATACCATATCTCCCAGGTGCCTCTCTGTTGTTACTGACATTATCTGAAGGGTTTCAAGCCCGATAATACTGCAATATAGAGAGGACTGGAATCTACTACTTACAAGTATCATAGCTGGCATCATGACCCAGAAGAGTGACAGCCAAAACCTCTGAGTGTGATGAGAGCTCCTCAACCTTGATAGTTCCACGGAAATAGATTGTTTGATCAGTGTTCATGTAGCCAGTCCAGTAGTAATAAGTGCCTGGCACTGTGAAGTGATGGGTGAATGAGCCTGAAAGAGATAGAAGAAATAAAAGACATGTCCATTCTCTTGCTCAATTAATTCCATGGATAATTATAATCATTAAATTCACATAACTTTTACTGTACAAATCTAAACCTCTAAAAGTACTGAAATGCTCATCAAAGCAATGCAAAATTATGCACTTCCTTTTCACACAGACAATTATTTGACTGTGTACTGAAGTCTGATAGTCTTACAACTGAATGGATGAATATTAATATTTTAAAATATTGTCATGCCTCCCTTCAACATTAATGATTTAGCAATACAAATCCTCAGTAGGTATTAAGTTTAGAAACAGCATGAGCTTTTAATGTAGGATAAGAAACAATATATATTACTATCCCATGGAATCATGGTATGTATCATCTCATTTTTCAAAATAAGTCTGCTATGGTTCTCAACCGGCAAACCTACACACCTGTTCTAGACTTTTCTCCAGCACTGAAACCACCTGGCATGTTTGTGAGGTCACTAGGAGTTGCTGTCTGGTGCACACTGTAGCCCATGTCAGAAACATAGTGAGGTGTCTGCCAAGACCATGTCACATAATCACCTACATTTACTGTGTGTGGATCTTTGTCCCAGGCATAACCATAACCATAATCTGTGAGTGAAGGAGAGAGATAGTGGAAATAATGGATTATTGTCTCCAATCAGCAAGTGACATAATTACAGTATATAATTACTGTATATAATTAGTATGAACCCAGTTACAAATATAGATGTGTGCATGAGCAGAAAATGGGAGATAGTAAACGTTTGTTATTCAGTCTAAAATATGTTTCTTTGTTTCTTTCCAAGCCTTTTCGAATTTATTTTATATTCATGCTTGTCTTTTTTATTTGTCATTCTTGCAAATTTTTATCATCTTATCCCCTGCAGTGTGTCAATATACATCTGCAGTGTGCAGAATATATGGGGAAAACAAAAGTTGCACAGAAGCTTTTGAATGCCATGGAATGGTTTGAAGTGGCTCACAAAAAAGGACAGATGGCTTAAGATACATACACTTCATAACTACTGACTAGGAATGGAGTGAACTGTTCAAATGGACTAAGTTCATAACTAAATCTCAGTTTTTGTGCTGGAGTGAACGGAATTAGCTAGTTTAAGACTGAAGGTTATTGTGAATGAAATTCATAATTTTCATGAAAAATTTAGATCTTGTTTCAAGTTTATTCAAATTTCATGCAGACAAGAGATGGCCTACCAGTTTTTTTTCCTTCAATTTGCCAGGAATGATACTCACTTCATTGAACATTGCCATGTTATCATTAGTTTATTTATTTACCGCCATATCATATTTTAGCCTGCTGGTTCATTAATAAAGCATAAGTAAATGTTCTTGATCGCAATCTGTCATATGTGGTTGTAAAGATCTCTGTACCTTTCGTTAAAAATGTCTATGTGCTCTTTTGTACATTATTATTTATCTAAATTCACACTTCAGTTTCAAGGAAGCTTGCTCACTTTACTTGTCCTAGCCATTAAGCCACTTATGTGTTTATAGACTTCAAAACATTGCTTTGAGAAAAAAAAACAAGCTTTCGTATGCAAACTGCATCCACTCTCTCTATCAGTCTACTGCCACCTATTAACCACCAAAATTACTCAGAGCCTTTTACTCCTTCGTGTTCATATAAAATCCATCCTGTCTTGGGTCCTGCCAGCCATCTAAAATGATGTAAAGAGATCTTTCAGTCTACAGTGGTGGAAAGAAAGGTGAATAGGCTTTCAAATTTCCCTTCTGGTACGCACTCAGAAATTTAGCCATTGACAGTTCCAATTTGGTGTTAAAGTTTGTAATTTCTAGGCTTGTAAAATTACTTCATCTTTTTCTTTTTTTCTTTTTAAAAGAAGACCTACACATAAAATTACCTTCATTAAATAATAAAATATTGCAATTCACATCTTCCAATGTGGAAGCAGCTGTTCTGGAAAAGTGCTATTTTTGATGATCAAAAATGAATGGAGTGGGAAGGAATATGGAAATTTTCAGTGGAACCACTGTGTCCAACTGTCTCAGATAAACATGCAATGGAACGCAGGTCAGCAGTCTGGCATTGAGTAGGAAACAAAATGCAGTTCAACATTTACCATGAACATGCCCATCTCTGTTTGTGACATATACCAGTTTTTTTTTTAATTCTTAAAAGATAATTTTGAACCCCTTCGCATCTGAAAGGATCATCTTGAATATACAAAGAGCATCCATAAATATACTGGGGTCTTGGTGAACAAACAACTGAGTAATAGCAATTCAAAAACTGGAAATATTTCCTAAATAATAATTATAATAAAACATATCTTTCAAAACGGTATTTCACACTGAGTTCCTTCTGACTCATGTTGCATCTTTCTCAAACAATATTATCTGTACAGCTATTGAGTCAGGCAATCGTTTTAATACCCCAGTGAAAACTGAAAACTTAGAACAGCCAATATATCTGTAAAAACCCTACCTCAGGTGAATTTATCAAGTAAGGAAAATCACAGACTGCTTCTAAAATAATACTGTCTATCTGTACAAGACCAGTTTCTTCCAGTTTTATATATGTATCATAGATCCATCTAGGCTTTTTGGATCTTCCACAGACATCTCATAAATCAATAAATGATGTGTAATTCATGTGTTTGCAGTTTTCTGTCCATGGTGTCTGTTCTGAATCAAGGAAGACATAAGTGTATATCTTATCCACTTACTTTTATGAGTACCAGTGGCAGAAATTGAATGGCGGACTCCTGTGTCAGCAATACGACATTTAATTTCTGTCGCTGAAGCATCTGAGATGTCACATGCATGAGGCCCAACAGATACTGACATGAGGGAAGTGTTGGTGTTAAAGCCCGTGCCAGTGATGAACAGGTCAGTGCCTCCATACAGAGAGCCAAATGTTGGTGTCATGCTGCTCACACTGAATGTGTAAGTAATGTCTGGAATATTGTTGGTCCTGTGGAGTAAACAAGGAGATAAACATAAATGTCACATACTTTTAATGAAGCAGATCCCTTTGGTGATTCCGTTATTCACTCTACAGTAGAAATTTTTGCAACACTTCAACATGCATATCTACCTAATTCACTTCTGGTTTTTATTTGAATTAACAGATCATGCCTTTAATGTCTGTCATATACTGGCACTGTCCTTGTAGTTTTATAATATCTGCTTTATCATTCAAAATCAGAGCACTGTGCAAAGACGTCTATAGCCTTACCTGAGATCAGCATATCCTAAGTTTTCTACATCCACAATCAATCTGTAGCTGCCATGGGGTAGAGCAGGCAGTGTAGCAACAATCTCGGTATCAGCATAGGAGTCAACCACTAGCTCTTCTTCACCAAGCAGAACTGGCATCTCCACATTTCCAAATCCTTGCCCACTGATCGTAATAGTGTCTCCTCCTGCAAAGAATAACCAATATGTTGACAAATGTGTAGATCACACTACTGTAGAACTTGGTTGCTTACATATGACTGTCCATAAGAATATGTCACATTATAAAAACAAATTTCAAAATAGGAATATGATGACTGCCAATATGCATATGGCTTATTTTCATTAAAACAATTACTGCAGCAATTTATTATCTGTGTATATTACCTAGTGCTTAAAATTCAGGTATCTTATACAATCAAATAAAATAAATGTATGGCTAAAATATAGGGAGGTAAAAATAAAGTACAAAATCTAAAAATGAAGACAAAGCTGGATGTTTGTGATCAAAGCTTGGAAATGTTAGTAATTATAATGCATGTCCACAGGGAGCTGAGAAACTTTCAGTGTGATCTACTCTCATAAAGTGGGGGTTAAATAAGAATATGAAGAAGTCTTATACTGTTAAGGTTGTAATCTGTGAACTATATTTCTGTTTCTTACCCCAAACAGCACTAGTAGACTGTGAAATGGAGGTGATGACAGGAGTATATGTAAGACTAGGGTCATAGGTGAATTGGCCAGCAGTTATTGAGCTGCCTGGTTGAACAACATCAACATCAACAGTCTGAGCAGAGGTGTAAGAGGACTGGGGAAAAAGAAAGTCAGTTACTGTAAGGATATAAATCATATCAACTCTTAAACACTCTTGCAGTTCTCTGTTGGGTACATACCAAGCAGCACATAGTTCAGGGCGTATTAATTCTCATTTCACTCACTAAAATTTCTTCTCTGATTATGGTACCCAAGAGGTTACCCCATTGTTTGCGGGGTTTGTATGTGATGCATTTTACAGTAGTTAGATAACCAGCAGATCATGATGCTTGGTAAATCAACCAAACAACTTTAAATGAAAGATCCAGTTCCTTGAATAAACTATATATAGCATAATAGCCTAAAGATTATTTACACATGGAGTAAAAGCTTCATGTACTCACAGCCCTTGGAGTCCTGCATACAATTTCTGATTCCTCAATGGATTCAATTGTGCAGTCATTACCATCTACTGTTACCACAGCATCTGATGTGAAACCAAACCCGGGGATAGTGATCACCGTTCCACCTGTGAAATAGAAATCAGGTTGAATTAAATCATTCACTTTAATCATATGTATCACTTGTATGAAATCATTCAATAAATAGAAATCTCAACAAATATTTCTTGAACGTCCTAATAGTTTGATACTTCAGTGGTTTATACTTCTAAATGATACTTTTTCAAAGGGGAGTTTTCTGATGAATAATATTTCTAATAATATATTTCTAAGGAGGGTGCACGTCATTCTTTTAATCAACAGATAGTCAAAGCCAAATGATATCGTCCTGGAGTCAAAACCTGACAAGGCGCTGGCCTTAAATGAAAATTCAACCCAGCTGTATAAAAAGTCACTTCATACTGCTTTATACTCCTTTCATTCATTGATTCATTTGTTCATCTTTGCTGCCTGTAAAGAACAACCGTTGCCCATTTGTTAGACAACTCAAAGCTTTGTTATTCCTACCTTCAACACTGCCTGGGCTTGAGCTGAATGAGGTCACACCTGTCACATATGTAAACTGAACGTTTCCAGCTGCCAGGCCCTTCCCAGTAATAGTCACTTTTACATCTGCAGCCCCAGTTGGTCCATTACCGAGGGTACAGGTGACAGTGGTGGCTGTTGCTGCTGTCACTGCACAGCTGACAGGGCCAATGACTACTTTGTTGTTACCAAGTACACTGCTATCAAAGCCTGTTCCTGTGATCTGGACCACCTGCCCCATTGAGCCTTTAGAGTTAAATGTGAAAAACAACATAGTTTAGTGAACAAATTCTGTCTTTAGTAATAAAGGCTTACCAAGGACAGTAAACTCACTGCTGTCTCTTACTTTTACAATGAACAGTAGATGGGTATATGATGAACATTACAGACTCAAGGACCACCAAATCACTATAAATTATAACACTGAAGCAACAATCCACACTTTCATTTCGCCCCACAAATCTACTGTCACTCATTGTATCAAGTTACAGGCCTGTAATTGTACTTTCACTTTGTGGTCCTAGAACTTAGGGGGTATATTTCATCTCCCCTTTTCCCTCTTTTGGCATGCCCTGCTTTCAGTAATAAGGGCTCCAGGGGGGAAATTTTGATATCATGAAAATCTGTGTCCATTTTACTTTATTTTACCAGGCACTATTTAGCCCTGGGCTGGAACTGCCAGGTCAAGGGTGTGCTCAGACGGAAGAGGAGGGGTTTGGCATTGACCAGTGAAAAATGTAGGGTCTGTTTACAAATAGCAACCAAGCTCAAAATTTCAATGGGCTTGCTAGGGTTGGGTAAGTCTTAAAATTTGGGCCACATAATGAGCTTCAATCAAGAATGGGTCTGGGTGAAAGCTTAAACTTTGGGTTCAGAGGGCAGCTCAAAATGTTAATATAGCCCATAGAGGAAAAAGGGTCCAATCTTATTACAGGTCTGTAACCTATCATTGTAACATTACAGCTAGGTCATTACAGGACCACCAGAGAAAACCTCGGCCATCCTAGTTTGCTGTGTAGCTTCCTCAACTGTAACAACAATGCACCTATGATATACTGTCAATTAAAATAGTTCTGGATACTGACAGTGGCATGATGACACCCTCTAACTGCAGCACTAACATCTGAGATGTTTATTCACAAAAAATAAATATCATAAAGCTTCAAAGATTCTTGGGCTGCTTTAAAAAGCACTAATATCTATGACGCATTTCATCAACCAGCAAATCAATTTATAGATGATGAATTTTGATTGAAAACATTTTCTGCCTCTCCTGTAATGTTCACTCAACTACACTAATAATATTCACCCTGCTACACTAGTACAATTTCAACACTCTAGTATTATCATAAAGAAATATCTCATTCAAAGTTTGGTCTTATCATTCATACTCTTACCTGATGATGGACTAACAGAGGAAACTGTTGGTGTGTAGGATGATGACCAGGTGAAGTCACAAGTGGAGTCATGTGGGCAACGTGTTGGGACATTGTTAATGTAAGCAATAACTTGAGGAGTGGTATGGTAGGTGCGCAAGAGATCGCCCATGATAGGGTCAAACCAAACACCACCATCAGTGACTGGTTCCACTGTGGCCCTGACTCCAGGGCCTGTAAGTCGACTACCATCAATCTAGAAAGAAAATTAAGACAATATATTTACCTTAGATATTCAACAGCTAACGATGTCTATGTTCCTATAAAATTCTCCTGAGTACACAGACAACGCCAGTGTCTTATCTCAATGAGCTTTACCTGTGTTAAGAAGAGACTGCATGGTAAAATAAAACTACAGATTTCTCAATTCAAGCATCAATTCAGTTTGCAAACCACGAAAGGTTTAAAAAAATTCCTCAATAGGTAAATAGAGATTTTTAAAATGAAGAATGTTAGAATAAACAAAATATACATGTTCACATTCTACATACCGTCATCAATGGCTGATTACCAGCTTGGGATACCATCTTCACTCGGAAAGTGAAGGCTGCGCAATTGCCACTGGCTTCCACCTCAGAAAAACCCACTTCCATGGTGCTGAGGCCAGCTATAATGTTATCTGTTTCAACCTCAACAGACACTTCCACAGGATCTTGTTGAATAAATGAGAGTGATGCACTGAAAATCTTAAATAACAGGACACATGGATAACTTCATTGATTCTTTACAAGAAATGGGGAGAGGTTTTGAATATAATACTTCTAAATTGTTCTCTTCAGCATGGCAGGTCCTCATAAAGTCTGCAATGACACAACCCCTTTGAAAACTGTAAGGCATGAAAGAATAATCAGTTGTGTGCATGACCACATAGCCACAAATTTTTATACTGTCAATGGCCTCAGAACAGCACTTATTATCAGTCACATTTCAGGATATGAAAGCATTCTAATCTATGAACTACTTGCATATTCTGCTCAAGCTGACTTAGAATGGTTCAGACAACAGAATTAGTCTCAGCTCACTCTGCCCTACTTACTGGCTTTTACTTATTTAATGCTGTAAGCCGGCTAGCTGAACTGATTGACTGATCCTGTAAAGACTGAATATTTTCACATACAGGATGCAGTCACTTACCTGGTGTGGTGTCGCCATTAAACGACACTGAGTATCTTCCTCCGATGGGAGGTGAGGCAGCCTGGACACTGGTAATCCTCACGCCTACAGAGCCTCCATTGCTGATGGTGTAAGTGGAGGAGGATTGCTGGACATGATAAATTGCAATGACATTCAGTATCAAGCAACATTGAGCACTACAAGGGACATGAATAACCCAGAAAACAAAAGGCACTCTTATGCAGAAGGGCATAATATTAATGTAAAAAAATCTGTCCCTAATTCACAATAAACTTCAGGAAATCGTCCACAAACATTTATGAAGTGCTCAGTAATCCTTAAAGTTGGTGGATATTCTGAATATCATTATCAGTTTCCCGAAGCCTTACATAACATCTGCCATTGTAACTGTCACATAATTTATGAGTAAGAATTTATTCCACCATCTCAGCTGGTATTATAATGGTATGAGTCAGCATTTCTACTAAGTCTGATTCCCTGCAGATATGCCAAACAGATCATAAAACTACAAAAGACTAAGCTCAACATACACTTCCAAGTTAGGATGATGAGATCCTAGAATGAAAAATTTAAGAAAACAAGAGTGAGTTCGGAGTGTTCAGAAGAAAGATTACAATCTTAACATCACAGTCAAATCTCACAAGCCTCTGGTATCACGAAACTAAGATTGTGTTTTTCAGCTTTGACTGGATAGGAACAGCAAGAAGTTGTTTTTTAAATCAAACACAATAACTGCATCTTTTATCAAGAGCCTAATTCTCTATTCGTCTGCTGGTGACCGTATTCATAGAAGGCAAGCACTGTAGTTGGTATATTGTACTTACACTGGCCGAAGGGACAGTGAACAGAGGAAAGTCATTGCCACAGTCATGTGGAGTCAGTTCAATATCATAAGTTGGGTAAGTTCCAGTCACACTGACAGTTTCAATCAAGGCGCCGTTGGGCTGAGCCTGGGGCATGCGTAGATAGCTAATTCCATCTGAAAGAAAACAATGGTCAGATGCTATAATAAATTTTGTGAGCTGGGTCCTGGTCACTCAAAACCCAACTGGGAAAAATTTTGAAGTGAGGGTGTGTTAATATTTGTACAAATATTCTGTACATTAATGTAATGGTGATAAATAGTGTATAAACACACTAATATAAACACACTAGCAAAAGCTACAAAACAAGAAATCACAAAGTCCATAATTTACTTAACATTTACATGAGATGGGTTCAATTTCTAGCAAACCTGATGTCAGGTGATTATTTAGTTTTCACTGCTTGAAGTTTTAAATTCAGCCAGAACCTGTGATAACATGGTATGAATCTTACCCAGCAAAGCATCTTCTAGTACAGTTGTCCTGTGGAACATCAACTGGTCAATGTACAGATCCTCATCATCATCCTCTCTAAATGCTTTCACAGATTCCACTTGAAGGTTTGTTCCTGTGATTGCGGCACTGATTGATGTGTAGATGTCTTCACAATGATGGCTCCATCTTAAACACAGACCACAATTTGAGAAAACTTTAGACATGTTTTTATATTATTTATTCCAGTCACCAGCTTTCACAGAAGGGCCAAGTCTAGAATTAAACATATGAGTATTAAAAATCTAAATCAGTTTTCATAGGTTAACACTGAACAATCCAAAAGTATTTTTCATATTAGTTGATCCTGCTACTTGTTGTGTTATTTCACATCAACTCACTGATAATAAGATATAAGCTGCTTCAGTTGTAAATCAAATGAAAATTTCAAAAATTACGGTATAAAAGAGTAATTGATGAGCTTATGACTGCATTCAGTTATTTCCCACAATTTGCTTCTGTTATTTCATAAATAGTATACAAAATATATTAAGAACTGTCATAAATACTCACTCTTCTGGTGTGTCATTTGGCACATCATAACTGAGGCTGCCTGAAGCTTGCTCATCATCCACATCGTCATAAATGTAGTTTACTTTTACTGATCTCACCATCCCCAATCCCTTATAGCCAAAGCAGAGCTGGAATAAAATAACAAATAATATATATCTACACATATGGTAAGTAAAATTTTCACTTGTCTATATAGTTTTTATTTGCCTTAAAATATACAGAAGTAGAATATCTAAAGCATTTAAGCATTTATACAAAGAGCTCACAGCATTTTACACCAGCTATCAATAGTCTCAGCAGCTACATGCTTCATTAGCAGTAATCAACATGGCTCAGCAGTGGAAAATAATAATTGTGTCTGCCTTACTAAATATATAGGGCTAATATATTCGAAAAAGCACCCTCCACTTGTAATCAACAGAAAATAGAGAACTTACAAAGCGGTTGTTGGTTGTTGACACTGGTATTCCTGAAGCATCCTCGTCATACCCTTTGTGGTAGATGTAGTTTGGATTCATCACTGAGAAACGTCCACAAAAAGGTTCAACATCAGACACACGTCCTCTGATCCAGTCCTTATCAGCTTCAAAGTCCTCTGTATAACCAGCACTTAATTGGGGATGACATCTTACACTGAACAGCTCTTCCAGCGCAGATTTCACCTGTCATTGAGTATCAGCATATACAGTAATCTCAAAAAATTGTTTAACTGCACAAGGTTTGTACCTAACAGCATGTACTGCGAAGCCCTCTGTTTATGTCCAAAGATACAGTGATCCGCTACAAAAAGATGTCATTCCACAGTTCTTCATGACTCAGGGCAATACCCATAGGTTAATGTTGCCTAATTTTCTGTTGCTCGAAACTGTGGTGCCTGCATCTACTAGCTTTCAAATCAATACAATGGCCCCACTTTCTTCTTCCACTATCTACAGATCTGTTGGATCACTCTGATCATCTCTGATCACTCTGCCATCTTCCAATCTTCATCAGACAACAGTCTGAGATGAAATAAGAACAAATTTAATTTTTAAAAAATATATGTACTGCATTTATTCCCATTGGCTGATTCATATCCCTGAGTTATTAAAGACTATGTGTGCATGCCCTAAATTCTGCTGAGTTTACTTAACACCGCTCATTGCATCTTCTACAATTAAATACAAGGATACTTATCCACAATATACACTGAGAGAAAAAAAAAGTTGCTCCAGCTGTAATTCATACCATTGGATGAGACTGACTACCCATAAAGGATTAACATGCTGTTGAATAATAAACATGAGAAACAATTTTCAAACCTAGTACATAACAAACCAGGTGTCACTCACTTCTCTGGCAGCAGCATTCACACTGATAGGAGCTGTTGGTATGTTGTCCATGGCGAGGGTAAATGTCTCTAGATTTGGTGTGCCAGTGGTTGTCCTCTGAACTGAAAATCTTAGATCAGTTGATGGACTGCCGACAACAACCCCTTGATAGTTGTTAATTCCACCTGTGAATGGGTATCAGATCCACAGCCATTATGATATGTCACTGTTTAGTAAATTAATTATCTGTGATGCTTAAAGTCACTCATTAACTCTGTGTTGACAGTAAAGTACAGTATTCTATCTTGCTAAAATGGACATTTAACCCTTACTTACCACATTCTCCTTTAAATGTGTGTAAACTGTGAGAATGAGAAATAAGGGCAGAGAAAGTGGTTCAAAAGGTTGAGACTGTAATCTTATAAGACAGTGAGGGGTTTAACCACAACTACCACATGTATATTTTGAGACCAAAACTTAAAGGAAAGTTGCATCATCCTACAGACCATATTAAATCACACGATACCCTATTATTCCAATAAAACAGTCTTTCAAATGTCTGTCATAGTGATATAACATCTCTGCCGGCTACAGACAAGCCACTGATTTATATTATTCAAAGTCCAAATTATTACACCCACTGCATGCACGGCGGCCATAAGCTTATGTCATATACATTCTAGCCACATGGCCAAGCTGTCTAGCTAGTGCTCTGCGGACAGGTGATAGCATGTTGGTATGAATGTTTTGATTCCTCTATGAAGAGTAGATATGTCAAACAAAGTCATGCTGAGGCAATAAAATGCAGAATACTTTATCTGGCTTACAATATCAGACTTTTTGTCAGAGAGAGGTGTCTGTAGCTGCTGGAACTTAAGTGACATCATCATTTTTGCCACAAGCCACTGCTGATAGGGGAACAGGAATAATTCTGGACGCAAGGGACCCGGTAATTCTAACTCTCCTAATTGAGTCATATTACATATGCGAATAGTAACAGAACGATGCTCCTTCTTCACAAATTGACTCGGTGGGCACCATAGATAATTTTCAGAGAGAAAAAGTATTGGAAAAGAGAAAATTATTTTTGATGTGCGTGTCCTCCTTTAAGTTATGGTATATGATCTTAACATATAGCCGGTAGTTTAGAAACCTTTTGTCATATCTTACCATGAGAGGCATCAGATGTTATGACTAGCACCACATCAGTACCACTGGTTTGCAAGTCGACCTGTACACCAAAAGAAACACTGGGAAGTTTCTCCAGCTCTGTTTGAATAGCAGTGCCATCAGACAGTCTGCTCAGCAGCATAGGCACTAAAAAAGTTGCAAGCAAACAGATAATATATAAATCCTCTTCTGTTGCAACAGTTACTATACTGACAACTTGTCAATATTTTCAAGACTGCACTTTAGACCCTTAAATAAATCTGTGTGAGCTATTCTCAAATGATCAAGTATCAACCTGAATAGTTTAGTTTGAACATAGTGTAACCTGTACTGGAAGCAGTCGATAGGATACTAACAATCCTGTATTTAATAGGTTAATGGCTGTTTACATGTACAGACCCTTTTCAGATAATCTCAGCTAAGAGGTACAGGGTTAACATTTTACTCTATATTTGAAGAATATTGTTTGCATTCATGTGAAAAGACACTCATAAATCAACGTTTGGTATTTGTTTTGAAATTTGAATAAGTGTCATGAGGTATAGGACCACAAACAACTAATCAATCTGTTACAATTTTTTGATGTGCTTGCCCCATCCAGTATTATTCAAGTGCTTCCTTTAAACATCAATTATAACAGAGCTCATATTCCTGTGTATTGGGGCTGGCTAGAGGGATAGACAGATAATGTTATGACGAACAAAAGAAATCGGATGTATCTGCTTACAAATTCCTTTTATATTCTACTAAGACTTAAGACATATGTCAGCTTGGCCTAACCTGTATAAACTCCATCCAATCCAAGGGCAAAATAAGCATCTGGATTCCCTGAAATTGTCATTGTCTGTACATCCTGAGTTGTGGAACTTGCTGTTCCACTTGTTGAGATCACCAGCCTCTGTGATTTAGAAGGGCAACTGTTATGTCTTGCAACCAGTCAAAATGAGGCAGATGTCATTCTTTGGCTAGATCAAGTTCTTGGTATGACATGAAGCATTGATGTACTTACTTCCATTGGGTGAAACATTTTATTTTGGTCATGCATTATTGTAGCCTGAGACATGAATCTTTCAACTGGCGTGGAAGGAGGTCACCCCATCCAATGAACAAAAGGGGATTTGTAAAATTTTTAGAGTGAGTTTAGGTATTTCTCAGTTATGCAAACTTTGAAATGCAGGCTAGAAAGGAAGATCGGCGCCCATCTATATATTTTTAGAGAGGGGTTAAAATTTAAGTGTTTGCGTGGCCTGCAGTAAACACTCAATTACTGATTATTTGCCCATAAAATCACTGTATCTGTATCACAAAGCGATTTTGCTCAACTTCAGCACCAAGCAAAAAAAATCAAATGGTGCCAATATAATGATGAGATATCTTGAAAGACATTTGCATAATTATGTCCGAGTCAAATGACATCCATGCCCATGAAAAAGTTTTCATGCGCAGATAATACTGCTGGAACAGAAATAAAATCTTTACAAATGCTCTATATTGATCCAACAACCTATTTCTATGCTCTTATAGAATTTAAGTAAAAACACAGAATACCTGAATTTCTGTTGTGACAGTAGATTCAAACTTGAGGTCCTGAACTTCATACTCAGCCATGCCTGTATCTTCTTCTGTCAGGTTTGTATCCATCAAATGAGCCACCAGAGTAACATATGAGTCGGAAGCACTGCTGCCATAATGAATTTCTGTGTAATACCTGTCAAGAGAAACACAAGAAAATTGAGGGGATAGTCTAATTAGAAACACAATTCATGAACTTAAACTGTGACTGACATCTCTTGGATTGGGAACACTTTGCATCCCATACTCTAGTAAACAAGTACACCACGTCAGTTTTCAATAAATCAGGCATTAACATCTTTTAACAAGCTTAACTATTCCCTGGTACTTATCAGGGTTGTCCAAAATATTTTCAGGTTTGTTTCTATGTGATGATGACTGCTACCTACTTGTTTCCTGCGGTTAGAGAGGTGCCTGAGGTTTCCCTTCCATCACATGAGCTCCCAGATCCTTGCAAGATCTGAGCCTGTAGAAATTGAAAGAGCATGGCATTGTAAATGAACAAAGTCTCCTTAGTTCACAACATTTTGAATCCAAACTAGCTTGTGATACTTACTTTTAAGTGGGCTCCCAGGTTGAGAAAATAGTCAATCTGGGTCAAACATCACTTTTTAAATCGTCATAAACAGATGATATGATCATTCTGTATTATAAATAAAATTTATGCAACTATGAAAATATAGCAAGGACCTAATGAAGCAGTTATAGATTCTATCCATAATTTTGTCCCTAGTAATTAAATGCCAATCTTACCTTATTAGTTGGATCATGGTCTGTGCTCATGTATACAGTGGCAGCTGAAGCTGCTTTCACACAAAATTTGTAGCTGCCTGAATACACAGGGATAAAGTATCCAATCATTTGAATAGCATGGCTTCCCCAGTTGGATGCTGACCATTTGCTCTGGTCTACATGTACCATGGCAGCAGTGTTCTTGTCAATGCTTGCTGGATCTGTGGTTCCATTCTCCATGTATACATAGAAACCACGCCCACCTAGGATAGAGGCAAGGTAATTCAATATGGAAAGGTCAGGTGAGTACTGAGAGTTTCATGTTTCATTACTTTTGGGCTTTACACCAAACATAAGATATACAGACACTGATAACAATCTATCATTAATTGCAACACTGTAACAACAGCTGAAACAACACTTAGTCTAGTTCATATGCCATCCAAACATATCCTCCTCCTCCCCTC
>JAWQUT010000042.1:1536715-1554215 GCA_033807755.1 Ellobium chinense
GGGTGGGGGTTGGGGGAAGGAGCCACTGGACTGGAGGGATGGCATAGTGCTGCACTAAAACTACAACCGAGTACTTGGAGTGACGTCAGTGTTAAAGGGCAAAAGGGTAAAAGGGTAGTGCTCTTGCCAAGTGTGTTTAATTTGTTCATTACCTGTGTGGCTCAACTGCATTTCAATACCATGTAGCCTATTAATTGCTCTGTTCACCGCTGTCCCAGGCCCGTGACATGTAAGTCATTTTAAACAGAAAGTGCTCTTAGCCCCTCTTACCCCTTTTCCAACCCCCACTACCCAAATTAGAAATGTCAAGCTGCATGTGTCAGCACCATGAATTGTATACTTCACCTTTGTTACACGCACTTGACCACTGTTCAAGATCTTAAGTTGGTATATGTAATTAATGTCAGAAAATGTAAACTGTCGGCGAGTTCACTTTCGTAAAGTCACCACGGTTAGTTAAATAATACTGTAAATCATCTAGTATAGGTCAGATAAGGTGAAAAAGGACATTTGGAATTATTCACATAGAGCGTAAATCATGGGGCACGAGGAATGGGCAATAGTAAGAATAATGCTATGACATAATCACAAAAGTAACAATCGCGCATCGAAAGAATACGATCGTTTGTATTCGATTATTGTAAAATTATTCGACAAATCATTTCTATCCACACCCATATGCGTCATTTTTTTTCAGGACTTAGCATTTATTTATCCATAAAACTAACATTGATTTATCTCCGAAGAGCCAGGTTTATGCTTCATTATTTTGGAATGGATTTCTTTTTAATTTCATTATTCAAAGGCTCTAATCAAGTTATGTAACGTGTGTAAATATAATATAACAATGAGAATGTTCATCAAACAATAGTCTTTTTACATTATGTAATATCTTCTTCTACTGTTTTCTCCAAGTCAACAATCTTGTTCACGTAAGCCCATACTAATATGGTAATATTCTCTTGGACTGTTCAGTAAGCTTAGAATTTAAAGAAGATTGTCTATCTTATAGATAGACTATGTGAAAGTCCTCAGCTTTCGGCCGTGGACAGCTCACTGAACTCACTATTCTGCAGTGAATTATCGTGAGCAAAATAGTAATGTAAATTGATTACTTACAGCGGTTTCAAATACAAACGGCGATATTCATATGGAACGCGATATTTACTACTTGTGATCATGTCATGGCGCTATTCATTATATCGCCACGTAGGGGCGTTCTTTGCCTCCAAAAGAATTTCATTTCCTGGGGGTGGGGATGGGCGGTGGAGGGCGATGCTGTTCTATATGCTCATTTCTCGCTAGATCGAACGGTCCATCTGGCCCCGCTTCCCGTCAACCACAGAATAAAAGTGTTCGAATAAAACCTTCTCAACCCTTAGACAGACTGGCGTTATTTCACTAAATGTAAAGCTGCAGACTCTAAACCCTTTATTTGAAATACCCATTCGTAACCCCTTGTTTGAAATGCCCATTCGGAACCCCTTGTTTGAAATACCCATTCGGAACCCCTTGTTTGAAATGTCCATTCGGAACGCCTTGTTTGAAATGCCCATTCGGAACCCCTTGTTTGAAATACCCATTCGGAACCCCTTGTTTGAAATACCCATTCGGAACCCCTTGTTTGAAATGTCAATTCGGAACCCCTTATTTGAAATACTCATTCGGAACCCTTTGTTTGAAAACCCATTCGGAACCCCTTGCTGAAAGACGGCCTTGTTCGAGCTTGTTAATAAGTTTATTTGTACTCGTTTTCCCGCTAAGTAGTGTACCCTATTGTCAAAGCTTAGTAGATGTGCCAAGAAAGAGAACACAGAGGTGCCAAGTGTGGAGACCGCCTCGTTGACCATGTCACTTGGGGTCAAATGTGATTTAATGGACAAATTATAACAATATCATACAGCCAATCTTAGACCTTGTTGTGCATTGTCCAGGGCCTTGTACAGCCGTCATTTGTTTGACGTTTATTCTTTCCTCCGCGAGTTGGCGTTATGCCGCTTTGAGGGTGGATCATACAGCAGGGCAAATATTTGACAGTTTAGACAGTGTATTAGAGATATGCATTGCACCCAATGTTGTGCCCCACCACCCCGTCCCTCTCCCTTCACCACATCCCCCCCTCCCATTTGGCCGCTTTCCACAACCTTTCTGTTCAAACATCCTTGTTTCAGGCTAATAATGGTGGCAAAGGGATAGACACATTCATTTGAACCGCCAGCAATTACATGTTACTTTCAAAGGGGTTTTTGACATCAGAAGTGCTTTCGACATGCAGTATTTTATCCCAGTCGTTATTTGATAAATCAAAGGTTGAGTAAACGAAAATCTTGATCGAGAATCTTTGGTGTTAAAGTTGTGTAACTTGAATACAACTTCGTAAACGGAGCATGCCATGGCTTAAGGGACTAATTAATCACATAATCCATCTGAACATAATATGAAACAAAATAAATTCACTGGACTTGCATCTTATAAGTTTCTACTCATGATTTTTGTTGTGTTGTTGTTGTTGTTGTTGTTGTTGTTGTTGTTGTTGTTGTTTTAATCATGATAGTTTGATCACACATATATGTTCCTTTATACGCGCCATGTCTTGTTTCTATGTATCTCGGAGAACATGCTTAAAGGCACTGATTACGACTTTCAGTGACTGATAAAAAAAATAATTCCTCGTAATTTGGGCCAAATGAGACTATGGCGATCAGTTGACTGAGGGATTTTGTTGTAGCCTCTGGACATCAAAATCGCTGAAATAATGGACCCGCATTTCCTGTTTGCACCCTGAACTGTAAAGAAACATGTCTGTGGGAAAAGGAATTCAGGAGACCCAGAATGCATCAAGTCTAAATGGGACCGTGATTTTATCTACATGCATGCGATGGACTGCTGTTGAAATTCATACAATAATACATGGAGATTCTGAAAGGGAGATGCTGTCGCCAATANGAACATGCTTAAAGGCACTGATTACGACTTCCAGCGACTGATAAAAAAATAATTCCCCGTAATTTGGGCCAAATGAGACTATGGCGATCAGTTGACTGACAGAGGGATTTTGTCGTAGCCACTGGATATCAAAATCGTTGAAATAATGAATGGACCCGCATTTTTTTGTTTGCACCCTAAACTGGAAAGAAACATGTCTGTGGGAAAAGGAATTCAGGAGACCCAGAATGCATCAAGTCTAAACGGGACCGTGATTTTATCTACATGCATGCGATGGACTGCTGTTGAAATTCATACAATAATACATGTAGATTCTGAAAGGGAGATGCTGTCACCAATATGCCCCAAATTTAAACCAAACGAATCAAACAGAAAAGCAGGAACAAAGCAGAAAGCAGAAACTGTCAGTAATTAGTTCGCATATTTTGGACAATTAAAATCATAATACATACATAACTTTACAACTGAGTTTAAATTTTAAAGAGGAATTGAACGAGGATGTTGAATTTGTGGGGATGAGAATTTAATGGTGTAACTATCTAAGAACTCACTGACTGGTTAGATAAAGGTAACTAGGATTGAAAATAAATGGAGAGACCGCAAGGATGGAGAGAAAAAGGGGTAGGGGGGAGGGAGGGGAGAGTGGATGGGACAATCAACTGTGTTCCTTGCATAGGAAACGAATCCGTCTGAGAGCCAGTTTTTTTTTTTTTGGTCGTCTTTCGAAGCTCGAGTTCTCAGAAAGATACCTCTGTAACAGCTTTCAGATTCAGATTCAGATCTTCTGCGAAAGGTGAAAATTAAATTCCTTGTAATTTGGGCCAGATCTGCAGAATGAGCAAAGGTGTGGGGAAGAGGCGGGTGGGATCAGCAGTAATTAAGAGACGATGAGCACTGTGTGGATCCGGAACTGGTAATCAACGAACTCTTCAGTTGCCTGTAATGGCCAGGCTCTAGACGATCGAGTTTAGACGGCCGTTGGACAGAGGTAGCAGGTAAATCTCACAGACACAGATATTATAATATGATTTACATGAAAGACCGCCCAGACTTATGGTGAATCCTGCCAGCGGTCGTTCACGGGTGGCAAAGCCGCTTCGTTCTACTGTTCGTTTATGACACCACGAGTTTCTGGCTTTAATCCGAAGCGAGTTCAACCATACGGAATTACTGACTGACCGTAATCTGAACCACTGCATTCTAAGTACCGGTATAGTTAAAACATGATATATGGCATTATTCAATCGACTGTACGAAATTCTGATCCCACTTACTGGCGCAACGTATTTGGACAACGATTTTGCATTACTGCATTAACCTCGCAGCTGCTCAGCCGAACTAAGATTTCAGTTCAAGCAAAGGCAGGAGAACACAGTACACTGGGCCCCGAGAAAGGATATATTGAAACAATATTTAAAATATTACATGAGCAGTAAAGAGCACGTTTAATGGGCGCATAGCACACGTGCAGCACAGCCAGATTTAGGAAAGGACGCAGTTGAATCCTATGCAATCGGATGTTTACTGCGTTTGTTTTCTACATCTTTAGACACGATCCTGTCAAGTGATTAAGTCGAAGTTCGTATTAAGATACAGATATTGGGGACTCGAGATCGACAGGTGAAAGCGGCAAGTAATATTCAGAGAAAGGACTGATTGACAAATAAAATTATCTCACCAAACCTTCTATCGTGTTTTTTTTTTCATCATGTCACAATGATGTGAGTGCATAGCTTTACACGCGAGACAGACAACTGCTCATTTCAGCATCGCTTTTGTTCTTAATCTTCCACTTCCCCTCCCAACGTGTATCAGTATGTGTTCATCAACTGCACATCTATCAATAAATCCGTTACATTCCAAGATTTCTAGGCAACGACATTTCATCTACCGACACCTCGCTGTCGATACATTCTAGGTACATTTTTGTATAGCCTCTAACCCGGTGACACGACAAAAGTGGCACTAACACCCTTCCTCTGTTCCGTCATTCACGTCATGTTGAGGGACTGATCTCTTCCCCCTTTTGTCAACTATAGACTAGATTATAAATCTGCATTGCTATGATGCGCCATATATCTCGTTCAAAATTGCACACCAAAGTGTAATAAAATATGGCATTTTCTGTTATGATGGTGATCTTAAAAATATTTTATCTCAAAATACGGTGCTTACTTTAACACCAGATTTCATACATATGTATATGCCTCAGACACGTAATGCGCATTATTATACAGAGGCATTATATTTTTCGAAATTATATCTCTTTGAGAAATATCTGTTTCCCTTAGTTCCACGGAATTTATTATTGGGACAGAAATGTTGAAAATGCCTGTAAGTATATGCATTAATGTAGGCAAGATACCGGTACATGTGTGAAATCTGGTGTTGAAGTAAGAGCTTAGTTTTCCCAAGATCATTACCCATAATAGGAGAAGAAAAAAAAACACCAAAAATCACTGTTGAGCAATTTGGTGCGCAATTTTGCATACAACATAGGAGGAGGGCAGTGCGCACCACAATAAACCTAATGCATCATAATCTTCAGTAGAAGGGTAATATTATATACCTGTAAAATGTGAAAACATTGGATTAATAAACGTGTGACAACCAGCAGTCGGGTAACTGACAACATAGTTTGAGCTGAATCAAGTATTTATGTAAAGCACCATTCCCTAGCAGACAGAGGTCTTGCAAACAAGGTTGGGTGGCTGTTCACATGGGCAGTGTAGATCCGCATAGACTCCAGTCTTTTGTAGTATTGATAACAGATGCCAGGATAATTTTAAAGAGCATCCACAAGATGATAATGACAAAGACTACGAAGAATAAAACTTTGCATCAACGACAGCATTTCAAAATAGAAAATTAATATCTGCATTCGCCTTCTAGCAATAGTCGCTCATGATACATCACGTAGTCTATGTGTTCTTTTGTGGAGAAAACAATAATTCTATTACATAAAATGCAAGGACTATCTGCATGGTAAACGTGTATCTCACTGCGATGCAAGTACAGTATCAATAACATTACTAACACATCATGAAATATCATCCCAGCTCGAAGAAACAGGAATTTTACTTATATTATTATGCACACCCCCTTCCTCCCCCTCTTCCCCTTCCTGCACAAACGAATTAGAGTATTTTCCCACATCGCTCGAGATACAGTATTTACCAACGGAACCTTTTTTTTTTTTTTTGTCAAACCAAAGGCTCCAAACGAAATACTATGTGCATGGCTGTGAAAAGAAGTTGGGATTGAAAATGCATTTTAATTTTAAACTTGGATGCATGTTGTTACAGATATATGGGGACTGGGGCAGTTTGCATATAGGGCTCTTTTTCATACGTCGTTGGTAAAATTATACACCAAAGCCTGAGACTGGCATTATTTTCTTGTGTTGTATAACACAGCTTTTGTCTGGCCTGAAAAACTCACTCAAATGAGATAAGCAAACTGCTTATGACTGTGACGATGGGAGTATGATATGCACATATTTATTAAATTACTCAAGCCTGCGAGTATGTACCTTATGCTTTTGTCATCCTCGTAAAAGTTCAGTGATCTAAGCTTAACGTGCTAAGGCTGTCCACACAACTGCACAAGTTGACGCGCAAATTATGGAGATCATCATAATTATGTTATCCCCCCCCCCNCCCCCCCACCCCGCCATCTTTCCCTTTTCCTTCCCTCCTCTAAACAGACACGCATGCATACACAAATGATACTAAAACAAGGTGTAGAAAAGGTAAAAAAAAATTATTTGCATCGGCTTACGCAAAGTGGTTGTTTAAAATGTAAAAAAAAAAAAAAAACAACAAAAGGTGTGTTCTGTTCTGTCTTGGCACCGAATCAGCTAACTGCAGAATGGGGGCCAAAAAGAGCAGAAATTATAAAATGAAACAAGAACAAACAGAATAAATAGATCTGCGTAATTAAAATAAGTTATGACAATACAACGTACTTTCTTTAATTAATCCTAAGTAGGAAATTATTTTGCCATCACAATTGATTTGGACATACAAGTATGTACATGAATTCGTTTAATTTGTATAGATAATATCTGTCATTGAATATACTTTAGATGGGCGTGGAAAGCTATTAAGTCACGGATAAAATAACAAGTTTTGCATTCTTACCTGCCGCCTCCACTGCCGTTAGACCCCATATCAGTAGAATTGAGATAAGTGTGTTATGTGCTCTTAATCTTGATTTCATGCTTGCGAGTTCTTACGGAAAATCGCCTAGTTTCTCATATTTATACGAAATCACTGAGTTTTGGATGAAGGCAAAACGCGATTGGTTAGACTCTAACAACAATCGATCACACTCTTGATTCGTCCGTTCAGTCACGTGACAATTTCATAATTACGGTCGACCGTGGAAGGCTTCGGACTCGAGTACCGGTACCGCGGTAGAACCAGTAATCCACGGAGGGAAAGTTCCGGATAACCATACGGCTACTTTCCGAACTACTTCTAGTCCTAGGATCAATCCAGGGCAGTGACGTCATATTATCGCGCTCCGTCGAATTGGATCGATCAGATTAGTGGCGGGTGAGCTCAGAGATTTCAGGTCGCCGGGGCCCGGTACGAAAATGACACTTATCCGGGTTTTTTTTTTTTTTTGCTGAACACTCCTCAACCGCAAACCTGTTTACAAGCAGAAAGACAGGTGAAAATATGCGTATAAGTTGACGTTCTTTCCCGTAACGAAAAGGAACAAATTAATAAGGGCAGAAACAATAATAAGTGTTGTCTTTGACGCCAGAAAGCTCACCCATGATGACACTTTTAGCAGACCGTCATAAGATCTGGTCCTGTGCCTTCAAATTAATGAGCCGTGCCAAGCTTCGAACACTGATGGGGTTTTTCATGAATATGTATTTCTTCGTGCTATGAGCTGAGATTAATTACAAGCCTAAATACATGTACAATAAATCTTTAAACTTTGAACTCTCGCTGGAAATGATTTGCAGGCTGAGAGACGCCATTGAAAGAACTGTTCCGCTTGGAACCCTCTTTCAACCCCGTCCAAGAAAAATACAAAAGGGCATTGTCTAAGAATGACGTAGAAACAAACTAATTTCAGTCTGAGTTTGGCAGAGACGAATTAAATTAAACCACCAGCTGACGCCACAGGGTTCATGGACGAACAGAATCTCTTTATATTGACAGGTGTAAACTTACTGAACAATACGTAAAGAACCGTTTTGTTTTCACGCTCCAAACATTGTCAAGAATTCTATGACAGTGTCGAGAATTGCAAAACAAGGCTGTTATTTGCACTTTATTACGTTTGTTTTTATAGTAGAAAAATTATAAAATACTATACTATTTTTCCTAATAATGATGACAGGGAAATGAGCTAACTAAAATATTTATATCTTCTTAGTGGAGTGCAGTGCAATGCATACAGTAAAACGCTGATAATAATTTTGGCCTTAGCATTTGGTAACGTTATATTTATTACCGAAGAGCGTTAATATTGAAACCTACTTCACTGAATAATAATTTCAGCGTTCAAATAGTTCACACAGTTATGGGCAGAAAGTTACCATAAAAACCCAGATATGCCTACATTATTAAATTTGTTGAAAGCTGATGATTTAAAGGTATTAGAATGAGTCTGTAGACTAATCATCGTTATATTGAAGAACTTTAGATGCTAACATTTTATTCCCGATTCTTTGTTCAATGTAGAAAATACAGTGCTGGGATTGGTGTTGCATTTGGTATATTCATGGCCGCCATTTTTTTGTTTTGTTTAATTCGTCTCTATTAATTGGACAGACATTGGTCAGAGGCCCATCCTATATCTTTCCTTACAAATAACAATCGACCACTAGCATTTTAATATGGACATACATGTACCAAAGCTTCCACTACCCTTTCCCGTGACTGGAATTCCACTGGGCACTTTGATCTCATACTAAGTCATAAAACAGTAGTCATGTACATTCGCCATTATTATTGATATTGCTATATTCTGTTGTCCATTGTTCATTATTTTGTATCCACGTATAGAAGCCCATAAATTATGTCTTTGTGGCGAGACTTTAGGGAATAGTCTCGGTTTTGAGGAAGTTGGGAAAGGCTGAGGAGAGAGGGGAGAGGTGAAGGAGAAGTCATAAATAGATCTCGTAAAATACTTACCTCTGTGTCGCTATTAGAGTATGTTTACAAACCATATGTTTGACAAAACGGTCAAGATGAATAACATCAAAACCCGTGAACTCTTTGAACGCCTTGGGGGACAGAAGAGAATGAAGCCATCATAAATTAATTATTGAGCACTAAACTAGAGCCCGATCATTACCGGACCGGCAGGGAATCGTTAAACCTTCCTTCATACAATATGCGCAGCGGGTCACTGTCCGCATTGTTACAACTGACCGAACTCTTATTTCCCAAGACAACAAATTGACCGGAAAAGACTTTGAAATGGAGAAAGGGGAGGGGCTGAAGGGATAGAGATAAGAGAAAGAATAGTAGCAAAAACAAAAGCTCCCCCCCCCCTCCTAAATAGACTGTTTCAAACAAAATGTCGGCTGATAATGGAAACTTTTCAGGTATCAAAGGGATCAAACGTTTTTATGGGATAAAATTAGCACATGGTTCAGACGCATATTTCATTACTCCATGACAGGGACTTCACCAATGGAAATTCTTGAAATGAATACTTTGCATTAGAGACAGTGCCTCTTCCCAATCCCTTACCCCCAATCCAAACAAACAACAACAATAAAAAAAAGATGGGTGGGAGAGAGGGGTATTTTGAGATGATGAACATCAGAGTTATGATACATGATATGTAGTTACTCTGGGGGAAAGAAATACTCAATCTTTAAAAAGAGTGGGGGTTTCAGAACTACAGTGTGGGCTCCAGAGGGCTAGCCAGCTCTGCATTCTTAACAGAAATTAGAGACCAGTAGTGCAATTACTTACGTTGGCAGTGGGGCCAGTGGGACCAGTGGGGACAGTGGTGGGGATATGGAAAAGAGACTGTAAAGAATGGTAACCCCATAAAAGGTCTGGACAATAACTCCTTGATGGAGATAACCGATAAAGTAACTCTGGTCGGGAGGAATGTCCTGATTCCAATCTCGATCATATCATTCGTCTGGGTTTTGTTATTCTTATTGCGGAAATCCACAGAAGAGCAAAGCTAGTGAGTCCTGATGACATCAGGAAAAGCGCTTTAGTATAATGTCCCATGAAAAGCGCTGATTTTCTTTGAAGTTTACCGGAGCGCTGATCGATTCTTGAGTGGTATCATGTAATATTCCTTCAGAATTTGAAACTTATTCACCAATTACAAACAGATCAGTTTTGTTTGTAAAGCGGAGCTTTAATTTGTGTCTTTTTTTTCTTTCTCCATTCACTCGTTCTTTGTTTGTTTGTTTGTTTGTTTGTTTGTTTGTTTGTTTGTTTGTTTGTTTGTTTGTTTCTTTCTTTCTTTCTTTCTTTCTTTCTTTCTTTCGTTCGTTCGTTCGTTCGTTCGTTCGTTCGTTCTTTGTCCCGAGACTGACGTGGTGGCGTGCACAAGATATTCCCTTAGGCACTTTGTCCTTCTTGTCAACAGTTAAGGCAAAGTGTAAATGCTCACGGTGCCAATAACTGCCAGCCAGCTTATACATGTAGTTCTCCTAATCTTCCCATGCAGGTATGAAGATGCCAATGTTTTTTTCACTGTTGGCTATATAAGGTTTTACACCTGTCATTAACTTATCCAGGTGTCCCATGCCAAAATACGTTCCAAACATGTTGTTTAGCTCTTCCTCCAAATTTTGACATAAAGAAAAATGACCCTAAACCAATTAGATTTTGAGAACTTAGGCAGTGAAGCAGGCTACCTAATATTTTAGGCCTTTTCACTCAGTAAACAGGGTAACCTTACCCATTTAGCAACAACTACACATTTTATACTTGAGTGGCTAAACCTCACCTATTTTGAGTCTACAAATGTATTTGCGCCCATCTAAGCCTTTGAAATTCAAATCCACCCCCCCCCCCCCCCCCCCCNCCCCCCCCTTATGGCCAGTTTTCTGGACCAGACCAGTTTCAGAGCATTCTACTACAGAGCTATCGTGTGGTTAATTCCACGCCCCAAGACACCTTGGTATCATGTTGAAATCCAGTCGTTAACGATCCTGCCCTGGCCGGCACATCAGCTCTTTAATGCCCAGTCACTCCGACATGCTTTGTTCCACTTTTAATGGAAAGTTTGATTTATTGTTTACGATTGTTGTCTAGTACAACTAACATAGTCCGTTTAACAGATCACTCCTGAGCATCATGACTGGAAGAGGGGTGAAACCTTTTCAAGCCTACGTAATTATGTCCATATTCAGGCGCGAGTTTTCGATTGTTATCGTAAGGACAGACATGTGATGGGCCTCTGACCCATGCATGCCCAATGAACAGAGGTGAATTAAACAAAAAAAAAAAATAGAAAGCCGTGGTATGTGTAGTTAGCAGACTTATCTCTCGCCGTGCATATATTATAAATAAATTGTGTTTATTTGCGGGTGTGTCTTTGCTCGAGGCTCGTACTTGTTCTACATCATTTTGTTCCCCAAGAAGACCGAATAAGGCCGAAATTTTGGAGATAAACATTCAAGACGTAAAAAAAACAAAAACAAATTTCAAGAGGTGTTTGGAAAAGTTTCCTTCCTTGTGGACACACACACACACACACACACACACACACATGCACACACACACACACACACACACACACACACACACACACATACACACACACGCACGCACGCACGCACATACACACACACACACGCGCGCACACACACACACACATGCACGCGTGCGAGCACGCACGCACGTACACACACACATATCACACAAACACTGCCATTCATCTGTCCATATTGATTATGTGAATGTACTCAAGGGGCAAGAGTCTCAAGCCTTAAACAGAATGTTTAGTCTCTTCAATAATGCATGGAGAAAATATTTTATTACGAACAGTATTGATATTGAAATAAATCGGCAAGCCTTTAACTCGTATAGTGCTGTAGATTTCTTCCGTGGACTCCCGGCGTTCTTAACTTCAATTACCAAATGCGTGTTTCAACATCAGGTGGAAGTGAAGGTTTTTAGGTAGCCATTGAACCTCAAAATCGTGAAAAATCCTCTTTGTGCATTCAAGAGGATGAAGAAGCTGTCTCTGAGAAGAGGAACCACGCCAGATATTTCTCTGTGCTCTTTCGATCAAATCTGTCATGATTGAATATCTTCATAGACACTGAAGAACTTGGCGCTGAACAAACACGACGACACATACACACGAAGCCCGGCGGTTGTAATAAACGTGAAAGTTACCGCAGTATCACCATTTTATCGATATGGTATTATTATTTAGTGACCAATATAGTGACTATCACCAAGTGAAGGATACTGTACTGATTACCCCATGATCTGCCGTAGTGTTCACTTTACGCATAATGAGATTTCCTGGGCATGTTCAGGAAGAGATAAGGGGAGAGCAACGAAACTTTCAATAAACAGGTTTTGCACCACAATCCTCTTGGGTGGGATCAACAGCGTGACCTTAGTACCTTTCCTCTCATTTGTTTCTTTTCTTTTTGTCATCCTGCCTATCTCGGTGGCTTAAAACTTTCTGTGCATGTTCCCACGGACTAGTCTACAACTCATCGCGAAACTATGTGAAAATGGGGGTAAACAGGAGTGGCTGGTATGGGAAAACAGAATACAAATTTGACCATTCAAACAGCAAGAACAACAATTTGCCACTGAACCCGGTAAACTGATTGTTATCGAACTAACGTTACTCCCACTACTGCGCCTTCAACCCCAGTGTTTTCCTTCAGGTTATACGTTCTGGCGTCCTGGCTTATGTGGTCTAAATTTGGGACTACCACTGTGGATTAAAAGTTCCGGAACAAAGACCCCAGGACGTCATTCTTCGAAGCCCACGATCCCGAGACATATTTCAAATCCACCGTGATCTTCATGATGAAGTCCAATGAACCAGACATTCAAAATCTATGTACGGGATGGTTCGAGGGAGCATGAAAATTGATAGTCTAGCCTGTGATCGCCTCTATAGAACAAAGCGTTCTGAACCCTGCAGGGAGTAGCCTGTAGCAACAAAATCCACTTAAGAGAGTCTATACCTTGCGGACAATGGCTTGTTAGATTTAGACCCAACCAAAAAAAAAAAATTAAAAGGGACCAATACAAAATTAACCAAAAAAAAAATGCCTACTGACCAGATTTCCACTTTATGTTCGAGACCACGTTATCTGTTGTTCCAAAAAATGGGCGCGATGGTTCAAGATCAGTGACTAGTTCGAACAAACGTTTGGGATGTTTGATAGGTCAGTACTGCTATTATAGTATTAGATATAGTATGGTAACAGCATACAAAAAATTAAATAGTTTACGAACAGGAGAATTCTTCGAGAAAAGTGGGTACCGGTAAGCATTGTTTCACACATAATTTTGAGATGTTGAACCCAGATGCTGTTTACCAAACTTCTTTTCTTATACAGGGGCACAAAATGACCTTTAAAATTCTAAAAATGGCTGTTCTGGACTCTTCTACGCTATAGTTGATATCATAAAGAAATGGTGTCGTGCCATCTCGCCGGCTCTACTAAATAGTGCTTCTCTTACCAAAGCACGCAGTGGTATAAAAAGAGATGAACTTTATGCACTTGCTTGGGATTGAGCTGAGTGCATGCCATTAAATAAATTCAGTACTTTGCCACGCGATTGTATGCCATCAATGGCAGAAAATGGAGTGGCACAGGTAATCGATAGTGCATCTTGAGATGATAACACTAAATTTGACAGAGTGGTTGGGAAAAGAAGTTTATCAGATCTGGATATTAGGACATTGCAGTTGTCGCCTCTGGTGACCATGGTGGGTCGCTCCTGCAAGACCCGACGAAACACGACGGTGCGCACACATGCCCGTGACAATTTTTATTACACTTTGATGTTATGGACAATTAAAGACTGCACCATGAAACAGCATAATGTGGAAGCTTTTTTATTTTAGTGAGTGTGTGTGGGAAAGGGGGGGGGGGCGGATCCTTTTATATTTAAACGAAAAAGTACACAGTTCTCATCACATTTTGAGCTTTACCTTTCCACTTTTATGGAGCCAGCGAAATTAGCGTCGTAATTTGCATGTGACGCCCGCAGTCCCATAAAACCACCAACTTCAGCTAAATCTGCACGTGAGAATACAGTTAAATGCAACGAACGAACAAGTATCTGCTCAATTTATCTTGAATTGTGTATGTTGACCATAGGGCGTGGCAAGCAAATCACAAAATCTCGTATTCCCACAGTTACATACAGAAAGGAAAGAAATAATTTGATTTCATCATACGGCACGGATCCATAACGAGGATAGATCTATGTCGTGACCAGTTGCTTGCTTTCTTTCTTTTCATTGTTGTTGTTGTTGTTGTTGCTGCTGCTGACTTCTTCAGATTTTAGTATTTCGTGTGACGTCATTCGACACTCATAATCACATATTTATTTTTAGCTAGCATAAAGAGAAAAACAAACACTTCAATATACTACGGGCACGGGATAAACTTCCATATCCTGCTTTTTATCTCGGTATTTTCATATCTTTGTAAGTAGGGTTGGTGAGGAGGCTGGTTGCACAATATCAAAGTTACATTCTCGGGGAAGTCTTTAAATGTGACTTGAGAAAAGCTTATAAAATACGGCATTCTTGGCTTCCAGTCCTGTAATACGTTATTTAATGAATCCAAACATAGAACTGGACTGTATGTGGAAAGCCATTAACACATGTAAGATCAAACAGACAAAGGAAGGCGTGAATGTAGGTTGTGTGATCTTTCTGACCGGTAGAGAAATAACGATGCCACCCAGACCTGTCTATTCATGATCAAAGGATCTGGTACCACGTAATTGGCTGGGGTCAAATTAACTTCGAGTGTCGCCGGTAAGGAGTCACATACACCTCTCGTGTGTTAATTTATGCGAAAATGACCATACGATAGATCTATAGGTTGGTACCCCATAGGTCAAAAGGTTTACAATCTTAAATTCCTCCTCAGCAGAGCCATACTGCCGAATCCGAAGCCCCTACTCCAACAAGAGTAAGTTCTATTGAACAAAAAGTTCCTTTGTTAAATAAACAGCTGTCTTTGAGTATAGAATCTACCGCAACGGAATTGTTGTGGTTGTGGTAAGGGGAAAGTAAACTGATGCAACGCACTGAACACTCACTGGTGGATCGTTCTTGATTTGGTGATACCGCAGGTGACATGTTTATGAGCACGGTAGTCTGTGAGTTACGACACACTCCAGTCTCGGGTCAGTGTAAGAATTACGTATTGCGAGACACAATACCATTTTTACGAGCACGGTCAGTTATGACACACTCCCGTCTCGGGCCAGTGTAACTTGTAAGAATTACCGTGACCGCGTCTACGTCCAGAAAAACCTGCCTAAAGAGAACACCAGCCCTGACCATGCTTCTTGTCATGAAGCTCGCTGATTCTCCAGAGAGCCATATTACGTACTGCCAGACACGATGCCGTGACCGCCACTACATGTTGACGTTAACGTCCAGAAAAATCTTTCTTAGCTGCACATCTTCCGTCTTTCGTCAGCTCTGACCACGTTCACTGCTAGTGTTATGCAGCTCGATGATTCTCTAGCCTGACCCTCTGGAATCTGGGTTCCTTTGTGCTGCGAGTACTGGAGCCCTGGAAATCCCAATCATAAATTGTTGGGCGAAAATTTAACGATGTTATCGCACAAAATGTTTGAATTTGAAGAAGGGGAGGTCGCGGTGCCTCGACTAAACACGACAGGAGATTTAATTCGCATTCACAGATCATGTGCCTTGATAATGTAGTTCGGCTCATGGGAGAGATGAAGGATTTCGACCACGTAAAGTTCGTGATCTTGAAATGCCAAACACCACTGCAGGTAAAAACAATAAGAACAATAACAATAACAGTAACTTTATTCAGCTCAGTACAAATAAGCAAACATAATATAGAAGAATAGATGGCGTATAACTAATAATGACAATATTATATCGCCCACCTACGTTATGGTGTCGGCACACGCACGCTCTCTCGCTCACTCTCTCTCTCTCTCTCTTTCTCTCTCTCTCTCCCTTTCTCTCTCTCTCTCTCTCTCTCTCCCACACACACACACACACACACACATACACACTTATACAACACATACGCGCACACACACTCACATACACGTGCACACACACATGAATGAGGCTTGTGAGGTTTTATTGATGCTTATTAGTTTTAGAAAACTAGACAGTTTCTTAAATTGTATTTGTAGTACACTGTATTTACTAGAGCAATATATTTATGCATACTTGGGTACCTTCGACAATAATAGGGTATGTAATTTGTCCTTTCATTTTTAAGTTTTCTACATGTTAATGAATACTGATACTCATCCCTAATATCTTCATTGCGCAGACAGCATTTCTCTCATGATATTCTATGTATACCAACATAATATGTTCCTGTTTCTACAAGAAAATGATGATTAGCTAGCCTGTATGTACTCCAGCTGCTTCTAACAAGAGTAAATAAGGTTCTATTTTCCATATAGTCTTCTAGTCGCTTAGCAGTTTTTACCTTTATTACTATTACTAGCAGTTGCTCTATATTCCTGGGTAGCCTGATTCTCTGGTCTCCTCCTGTGATGAGCGTGATTAATAGTAACGATATAATTCTGCATTAACCACATAAACATGACGCGACATGAATGTCTATGTCACAGACCTAAAGCTTTGTATTAATGGGACGCAGATGTGATTTAGATACCTCCTGAACCTTAAAGTCACACTCTGATGGTAGTCCAGCGATAATTTACCGCCAACGTCTGTGAATCGTTCGCAAGTTTTGGCATGAGCTATCTATGTCTATATTTAGTTACCCAGCTTGCGTCATTGTGGATTAGTTAAACATTGCAAATACTCACAAAAATTATTGGATTATACCTGCATATGTATTATCAAGGAAGACTGATTGCAGCCAAAGGTGCATCATCTGAGCCCCATTTGGAACATTGGTGGGTCTTCATACAGATTCCTCAAGTTCGCTTTAGACAGCCTAATAATCTTTGTCTCCGCCCTTTTTTTTTCTTCCGAGGTCCAGGGGCGGCTTGTCGACGGGTACGAACTGCGCAAAGCCGGAAAAAAAATTGGCTCATAATATGAAGAAATTATAATGATTCCATAAATAATTAGACCAAGCAAAAACGAAATACCCTTCTTGTTCAGTGCATTTCCTTTGACTTCCAACTTTGCCTTATCCTCTTATTACTGCCATGTTTCCTGTTATAACTAGTTGGAGCAAGAGCACTGAATCTGACAGGGGGAGTAGGGAGAGGGAGAGAGAGAGGGAGGGAGGGNNGGGGGGGGGGGGGGGGGGGGGGGGGTTGATTACAGGATAATTTGGGAATCGTGAGCAGCCACTGCTGATGTCTCTCTTCTTTCCCTTGTCTTCTCTCGCGGAGTGGGTTCAAGGAATTCC
>JAWQUT010000042.1:1559215-1564146 GCA_033807755.1 Ellobium chinense
TAGATCTAGCTAATGAATTGGTTCCTTTTTTTTGGGNGGGGGGGGGGATGTTTCTCCTTCCGTTGCTTGGGTTACTTGGGGTGCTTGAAGTCCGGACCGACGTCATAGCATGGCATTCATCTTTATACTCAGTCCACCCCAGCAGATGACGCAACGTGTGAAGGCTGATGGTACCCGTCAGATGCTGGTTCCACACTCTTTTGTGCTTTCCCTCGTGCCGACTTTGTCTGCCCGATCCTTTTTCCGCCCTCCAGAGTCTGAACCTCTCAGCTCCGTGTTCATCTGGCTGTGGTTCCTCACCATGGAGGTGATCACTGATGGCGACATAGTAAGTTGCATAGCAAGTTATCATAATCTTCCTGTTTACCTTTCACATTTGTCTGATTCCAGTTCATAACCTGCTGTATGACCGTAGCACTAGGAGGTGCCAAATGTCCAGGCTTATCTCTGCCATAATAGTCAGGAAGACTGAGTTTAAAGAGAAAGGCTATGTTTACTAGGAAAACTGTCCTTCTCGTTGCCATCTTCTATTGGATCCTCTGCTATTGACTAAATTGCCCTACTCGGAGGTGGGACCAGATATATTTAAAATTCAGTATTGGCATGTTTGTGTGAAGATGCATTATCCTCCCCCACCCCTCCCAGCTTGTCCTTTGCTGTCCTCTCTTTCACTAAATTATCATTTTTTGTTCGTTCTGGACAACTGCACTAATATTTTATGATGTTCAGACCCTTAATAATATAAGAATAATTCCAGTATTAAAAAGCCCATATTGTCCGTTACTTGTGTGTTCCACTATTTGTGTAATCAGGACCAATGACCTGATGCACACTTACAAACACGCAGGGCAATGGCTAAGCTCATCAACGAATCCCTTACAGGTGGAAGAAAATGTTATGAAAGTAGGGAGACTGAATGTGCTAATTAAGCCAGAAGAATAATAAGTCCCTTTAGATTAACTGACAGACTGTGACGAGAAATCAAAATCATTTCTACGGTACAATGGGCATTGACGTCAGTGCGCGGACATAAACCTATCACGGCTCTTTAGCGTGACAGCCTGACCCTTAAGCTGAGGATTGCCAAGACCGTACCGATGTCGCAGGCCGGAACGGAAGAATTCTTTGAGTAGGTTCTCGACCAATACCAGACAGCTCTGGGGTAGCTCTGTAGAGATGTGCCAAATTTACTGCTCACATGACACGTGGAAGCATCTATCAATCCCAATACTCTATCATATCCACTCCATGTGTATTCCGACCACAGACCAAGTGTATGGAGGTGTTATATAATTATTGGAAAAGACTAATTCTCGTGCTTTTCATAGCGACCCGATGACATGCAACGGTAATAAACTCTTGAATGCATAAGGTCCATCAAAAATGGCCTATTACTTTGACCGGTATCTCCAGTTTCCTAACAGAGCATCTCTGATTCTAGGAGAACGTTAATACCTTGACAACGCCAAATAGCTGACTAAGTATCTCCAAGACTAATGATTTATAACAAATGTGTGGGTTCTCTCTCCCCTCTGATATGTCGAATTCTTAACATTATTATGATAGACTGACAAAACCAGTGCCAAGGATTTGCTACATTTTGGATGAACAGCATTTGCGATTTATTCAACACAAACGTTGGTATCGCCAAACTAGCATCGACACTATCGTTTTCACCGAGACAAGAGAAACACGGGCGCTATTTCGCGGTGTCGGCAAGCGACCGATTCCTGGAGAGTATGATGTAGTAGTCACTGTTCTACGATACGCAAGATAATCATCTAATATAAAGTCATCCCTGCTTAATGCCAGTCCATAAAATCACAACGTCCATTAATCACAACACTCTTGAGTTGACAAATTAGAGCGACTGTATTTTCGGCAAAAGCAGTCGCTGGACAATCGTAACTTTAAAAATGATGATAACTTCCGTGTGGCTGGAACGGTAGTTGAAGCTCACATCAATGTCCATTTTTATAAGAGTATTCGAAATGTCATTGTTCATTCTACCGCTTTTAAAAAGCAAAAGCCGGTCGTTAAAGACAGTATGACCATGACACCCATTCAGGTTTATGAGCACTGTGGAGCCTCGATATTAAATACTTTTATTTCGACTGAAATGTACATGCATTGATTAAATATAATTTTATCATTTAACTATTCGATAGGCCTCGATGTGAAGTATTCCCCAATAGTAAGTATTTCTATGCGCCCATTTGTTATCAAGATTCTAATGTACATGCATTGCATTGCACTTCTTGCGGAAGGAATGTAAATATGTTGATTAGCTCCCTTACAATCCATTACCATGGAAAATATTTTGATGCTTTAGGGCGTTTTTGATGAAAGAAAAATAAAATGTTACAGACTGCAAATAATCGCCTTGTACTTGTTTTGTTTGCTTAATATTAGAAAAATTATCACAGAACATAGACAACAGATAATGAGACCGCGTTCCCGGGTCTCTGACCCCTGTTTGTTCTATGACCACAAACAATAAAACAAACAAACAAATAAACAAATAAATTACAAATGCCGGAGATAAAAATTATCTAAAGGATTGCGCTGAAGCGGAGTTGACTGTACAAAAGGGTCGGCCGACAAAATGGGTGAGAACCCTTGTTCAAAAGCACTGTAAACACGTTTGGCTTAATGCAGCCCAATCTGAATGAACCAGCAGACAGAGGTTTAAATTCGGTTGGTCGGCATCTCGACCGTATGTGGTTATGAAAGATCAGAGTTTGTTGACCGGATTAAAACGTGCAAATTATCAGAATGATCGGTATAGGAAATGGATTAACGTCACTAGCACTTTAACCACGGCTACACCGTGTACGCTAATATTGGAATTTTGATCCCCGGTACTTTGTCATACTATCTGCAACAATGCGTGTCATTTGTCATGTGCTTTCTGAGACACTTAACATAAATAATGAGAGACCAAGTCCACTTAATCGCAACAAGATGATTTAATAAGTAATAGTTGCGATTAAAAGAAGCTGCGGTTATCTTAGAGAACTATTTATAGGATTTTGCTATAATTTTAATGCCTGAGTTTTGTTGCTTTTCATGAAATGCGGTCAATTCTGGGGCATCTCTAACACTGATGTTAGGGGGGAGGGTGGAGGGGGAAGACATTATTATCAATTCAAATATCATCTTAATTTTTTGTTTTGTTTACTATTTCTCTCTTTTTTTTTTCCTCTGTTCATTGGGCAGACATGAGTATTTTTCCTTACAATAAAAACTCGCGCCTAAATATGGACATGTGTACTTGAGGTTTCACCACCCTTCCGGTCAAGGTCATCAAGAGTGGTCTGAAGAATCATCATAGTTGATTTACAACTCAGTTATCAAGAAAGACACTACAAGCAAAAATCAACATTTATTAATTTTTCTTTTTGGACGGGGGACCTCCGAGGGTGTCAGTTTATCCCCCTGTCATTGGTCCTTTAAAATTTTCAGGTGTAGATAGCTATGCTAATGGTGAGTCAGATATATTCGATTCAAACCAGTTTTCTAGACCATAAAAAATCTATTCAGGCAGAGCAAAATGGCATTGAAATTTCGAACTAAGTAATTGTTTTTTACACATCCTTATTTGACTAGTAGTCTAGTTCAAGTCGAAAAAACTCTTATTTTACGATTACGAACCTCAGCCAAAACATTCCCTGATCATCCACATGTCTTTTTGTATGTCATTTTGTATCAAGTGATCATCATAAGCCTGTCTAAAAAACAAGACCGCGTCCGAAACATTTTGATCACAGCAACGCCAAGGAAATTTGTTTAGTTGTTTCTTTGTTTTGTTTGGACGGTACAACTTTTTAAGGCCCTTCTCTGTCTCTGTATAGTGTATACCTTGCCAACAGCAACGAAGTACCATGTTCGTGAATTGCAGTTACGGATATGAAGCCATCGGCAGATTTAGGCATGGGCATTATACTTTATAGGCACATGCCCAGAGTCCTGCGCTCGTAGGCGGCCCACGCTGAAGGACGAGAAAGGAGAGGACGAGTGGGAAGGGGCTAAACGAATGCTCACTTTTATTGCTAAATTTATTGCCATGGTAGTGTTTGCCCCAAACATGGCTGCTTAATGATATGAAATCTCGTACCCAGGGCCCCATGGGCTTTAAATCCGCCCCTGCCTGTCGCCACAAGTGATCGCTTAACATCATAATGCGCAACAGCCACATAATATGGTTGGTGACCCTGGTTAAAACGCTGACCAACGCATTACTTCCAGGTAAACAATAACAGAGGGAACTCTAGACAAATTGAGATTGGCAGGACCAACGAACCATTGACAAAATGTGCAGCAACCGCCGTTGTCCGACCTATTTTACATTTCCCGTAAATTCCAGACATCCTGTATGGCGTCAGTTCCATAAACGGTAATCCTTCGTTAAGTCGGCGGCCGGAAAACTTTATGACGCACGGTTATAATCCGCGGTACAAATCCTTGCTAAGACTTTAGATAAGCATGGGATAGACAAATGATATGCTTGAGCGTCGACCTATCGGCACCTATAGTTTATTGTGGTATGAAGGTCCTTGGATCTATGTAATACCGTACGTTAACTGTAATCCAACCCCAACATTAAACCATGTACTGTTATACTGGGTCGCCTGAACTCACTGTTCAGAATCGGAGCAATTTGAGCGTCCGGGCAGAAACTAATGGAGCTTACGAAAACAAGGTTAACGATAAATTTCTTCTTAATGGTTGAAGACAAAGTGAAAGCCCCTGACAAAATAAGAAAAAACAAACGGAGAAAAATGGGGAAAAGGGTGGGGTGGGGAGAGGGGAGGAAGGGTGACCCTGCACGCATCGATGGAAGCGGAGGACATTGTTCATTGTTGTAATTCAGTTCTAGATTTTGTCCGAAATCAAGACTAATTGAGGCTCATAGCCGCTTCTACTCCCCC